>WBNH01007270.1:819300-887904 GCA_013401255.1 Urocolius indicus
ACCATTTTAATGTTTAGTTACCGCTTGGTTATTTTATATAAAGAAAGAGTATAATGTACTTTCACAAACATGGTAATGGGGGGGGGGGGAACCCACACCATGGAAACAAAAAATACCAGGATAAACTCAGAAAATGAATAAAAGTTAGTTACTAATTCTGAGCAATGTAAAATAGCTTTCTCTTCTTTGAGAACAGATGTCTTTCCATCACTTACTAAGTCATGTTTCGTGTTGACTTAGTTTTTTCTCCTCTCTGCTCTCCCCACTCCACCTTCTTTGATATGCTTCAAGAATAACAGGTTGTTTCTTAAGAACGGCCTACTCTTTCTTATGCTCAACTAGTATGTGGATTCACCCTTATTTCTCCAAAGTATGTCTTCAGGCAAGGCAACCCATTTGTTTTCCTCCATTCCTTCATAGTAACTGGAAAGAATTTTATTATAACTGGATATGAAATAAAATCAAAGATATATAATGGCTGACATTTCTAAAGCCATCAATAGTACCCAGATGCCAAACTCCTCAGAAAAAAAGAGCATCCAAACATCTAGATGACTTAGCTATGATCTGTGACTTACAGAATATGAGAAGCAGTAAATGTGAAGAGGGCAAGACACTAACAATTAAAAATATTGATTTGGATGAAATAAAAAAGTTCCTTGACATACTTTCTTGATTAAATAATAACTTTGGAAACTTAAGGTAACTTGCTTAATATAGAAATGTCATTCAAATTGTGTCTGCGAGTCAGCTGCCTTTTACAAAAAAAATACTAATGGTCACTTTAAGAGGTCAACAATGTTTTCATGTTGAAGAAATAACTTTGCTATTGCAAGTTCAAAACAGTTACATTTGGTGCCATCTTGAATATGAAACTTTCTTTTACTTACATGATTAAGTCAGAAACAGAAATAAAAGTAACTACCGATTAATTACCAAAATATTTCACAGAACTAAGATTGCAATGATAGCAGTTCAAAACAAACTCAGTGACGTCTTAAACTATGCTTTCTTTCAAACTCTAAAACAAAAGACAAACCCCTCCCCCAACTTTTCAGAACTGAAGGTTGTAGCAATTTATCAATTCCCTGAGTAGCAGGGCAAAGCAGTCAATTAAATTAAAGAGTATGTACTAGATCAATTCTATTATCATTTCCTGTGGGGCAAAGTGTTCTAAGTGTCAACAAACTGGCAGTGAAAGAAGAGTCAATTGGTAAAAGGCCATTTGTTTTTAAAATATTCACACAAAATTTAAAAAGCTGAAAATGGACGAGCTTAATCTTCCTTTTCTGAAGCCCATTAACTACTTTGTAGTGATTGCTACTTAATTCTATTGTGGTTTTTTTGTTGTTGTTGTGAATTATTGGTTCTTTTTCAACTTTCAACTCTTCATCCCCACTACTGTTTTCTCTCTACAATTCCTGTGCTGCCACTCAGTGGGATCCTGACCAGCTTGAGGATTGGGCAGAGGAACCTCATAACGTTCAACCAGGACAAGTCTTGTACCTGTGCCATCTTTCCTTTTATTATACATAAATTAGGTATCTCTTACTGATACTTAGGTTTATTTCTTCTAGCCTCTTCTCCGTCTCCTCCCCTCATCATCAGTCAGACAAGCATCTTTAGATGCTTGACTGCAGTATCACCCTATAAATCTTCCCTTCGTGAAATTAACAAGTGAAATCATTTCAGTACTTCCTGAAGTCATTTTTCTAGACATCTCAGCAATTTTTACTATCCTCTGAACTCTCAAGTTGAAACCAGAAAAAGCTGAGTAGAGCAAAAGGACTGCTTTACAACTTACACTTAAAACATTGTTCTTCAAGGTAATTGATCCCATGTTATGTCTTTGTATTCATTTATATTTTCCTCTCTTTATATTTTGAGTTACTGTTTGAACAATATTAATTGAAGAAGTGTCAGCTTAGCAAAAGAATTTTAGAAACACAATATTAACCAGTATGACCGTTTAAACAATACCTTGCTTTTGCTACGTTTTAAGATCTAAAGTCTTTTAAAACTGTATTAATATTATATCTATATATCATTACTAAAAAAATAATTCCTTTCCCTCTACAAACTCAAAAAATGTTAATGCAATGATGTAGTACTTACCATTAAGTTTGTTCTGATAGAAAGCACAATGTTATCACACCTATCATATTGTTAGTAAATCATCACTACTCCATCTTGTGTATTTATCAATTTAAATTCAAAATATATATAAAAAAATCCTTATAACTTATTGATTTTACCATACTGACCTCAGTTTAACAAAGAAAATGTTAAAACAAAGGTAAAGTTTAAATATCATGAAAATCTGATTGAAACATATGAGCAAGAATTTAAGCAGTAAGGTATTTCATAAAAAATAAACATTCACAACCAGCCTTACTCATCTATAGTGAGTGCAGCCCCATTAACTCAGTATTCATGAGTTAATGGAGAGAGCATGTAAGTGGATCCAAACAGAAACTGAAGGTTTAATATCACAGTATCATGCAGTTTATCACTGTGAATGATAGCCTATGTGAAAGCATCCCACAGATGAAATTCCATTTAATGATCTGATTGTGTATTTGTAAATTCAGGAGTATAAATTCACACTGGTACTCATATGACAAGGTTTCTATGCATCACAATTATACACATGGAATTAAAGTGATTTCTTCAAAAGATTCAGTTCTACCATATAGAATAAGCTACATTAAAGCAAAATGCTTTACAGAATAAGCTACTTTCTCAAGCTACACCAATCAAACAAAAAAAAACCCACACAAATGGAATGTGGGGCATCTTCTTGGAGTAACCAAAATCATAACACTGGTAGTGTGCAATTTAATCTGCTATTTGCAAAACAATATCTTGAGAGACTAACAATTGTACATTGCACTGTCACTCTATTCAAAAACAGATTCAAATTGAAGAACCATTACAGCGGCCAGGAGGGGAACAGAAAATGAATCTTATCAAAGGCAAAGAACAGAGCTGATAGGGACTAGGATTGCCACATATTAATATATGAAAGGGAGCAAACAGGGCTACCACTTCAATGGTCTATGTCTGCTTGCCAAACTTGGAGTTCAGCACATAAAACTTGAAGCCCTTCACTTTTTGTAAATTATTATAAACATCAGCAGTTAGTAAAAATAAGTACAACTTATTTTCATTAAAAGCTTAACAATGAAATCAAATCTTGGATAGAATAATACTTAGTATGCATGAAAACTAAGGACTGAAAAGTTAATGTATGCTTTCCTTCCAAATTTACTTTAAACACATAATTTAAGACACTGTTCAGGTCAGAAAAATTACTACAGAAGATGAATACATCATTTAAATATGCCCAGTTCATGAGAAGAGTCCAACAGAAAAACAAATAAGACAAAGAATTGTCAAAAGAACTGGTGATTATATCCCTGTTCAAGATGTTTTCAAATCTCTCTTTTCTTTCCATGAACTCAAAATTCAAAGGAAGTGGGCATAAAGAGATGAGTATCAGTCTTTACAATGAAACAAACAGAAGATCCAAGTATATCAGATTAGTGTAATTTTTCAGCTCCTCAGGATGCCAATTCTAGTTAGAATGGAAAAGCGAATTGATTATTTTGCAAATAATACAGCTGCAATTGATTTTTTTACTGTGACTAGCCTCACCACAGATGAATGCAGCTTTAAAAGGATTTTCAAAACAAATGAACTTCTGTGGTTAATGCCCATAGAATACAAATGAAGTGTTAACTAGTTTAAAAAAAAAATAAACCAAAAAATAATGTCATCATTTTACAAAGGAAAAAAACAGAAAAGCATTCTAAGTTTTCAGTAGTTAATACAGGTATGATGTGAATTAAATAGCTTTTCACCTTTTCTAATGCTAAGGAAAAACTGTTTCTAACTGATGTGCATGGGACTTAACCGTAAGTGTTAATATATCTGTTACTTAAAGAAGAAGACATCTTTCTTTTTATATATCTTCACTGAAGAGCTGACATAAGCACTTCAAAGAATGCTACTGAATGCTTTCACTTTGGCAGGGATACAGTGATATAGTTACATTCAGCTCATGTTAAATGAGTGTTGCAAGAATACATTCCCAATGAGAAAACAGAGCCAAGAGGCTCCTTTAAACCATATGAATACTCTTGTTAGGGATACTTTCTCCACTGACATCCCACCAGAAACTTTGTGAAGTGTAACAGGAACAACAAAAATGTTTAGACCTTCCACCTTTATAGTTCAGTTTAAATGCTGCTTTTCACTATTCCCTGGTTTTTATCCTTGCTGCTACTGAAGAGATGCAGTTTATACCGTTTCTTTCCAATCTCTACTGAATTCACACATTGACAATTTTTAAATTTTAAATTTACATTTTCTTATGAATGTATATTTAAATAATAATATACCAAAAAAAAAAAAATAAGGAAACAAAGCTACAAAAAATGCACCAAAGTTTAAACAAGGACCATGATAATACTATACAGGAAAGATCGATTGAAAAGAAAGACTAAACTGAAGAGGTACTTCATGTGTTATGCTCGGTATCCCCTGGGTTTGGAGGGACTTTCAAGCAGATCACACTGAATTGCACTGAATTCCTGGGATGGATCTTAATGTCTTCTGAAAATTCATTGAGCTCACATTTTATCACACAATAACAAGTCATTAACTTAGAATGTCTTAGGGAGAGGGTAAATAAGGGATCTTATCATTGTCTCCAACTACCTAATTCGTGGGTTGCAGAGAAAAGAGAGTCAATAGTCTTCTCAGAGGTGAACAGAAAGAGGATTAGACACGATGGACAAACTGCAACATGAGATATAAGGAAAAAAAATTGACTAAACAAGGATCTGAGCAAGCAGATCTAACTCTGAAGTTTGCCTTGCTCTGAGAACAGGGTTAGGCTGCAGACCTTCAGCGCTTCTTCCAATACCCATTTCCCAGACTCAGAACTTCTGTATCCACAGAACGTGAATTTTGTGCTATATTTATATTAATTTGATGAAGAAACACAATAGGAAGCACTTCCACTATAGATAATTGATATAAAAACTTTGTTATCAGTGATAAATCAGTAACTTTTTTAAAACTTTCATATGTATAAAGCAGAGAATTTTGTAGAATTGTGTAGAGAATTTTTACTACTGGGAATAAAACCAAAAAAAATTACCTTAAATGAAAACAATTCAAAGCCTGCACAAAGATGGTATTATGAGACAAAGGAGTAATGATGATTCTATATACATATAAACAGCTTTTATTTCACTCATTTGTGATTATCTGACAGCTTGAATGGGTTTTCACTACCTGGACTGCTAGTTAATTCGGCAATTTTAACAAGACTGCAATCTGTAACAATGTCAGTGTTGTATATTTTTCTTGTCACAGTACAGAATAATAATAAAAGGAAAAGACAATAAAGTAAAATGAGGACATCATGAAACAAGAATAAAAAAAAAGGACAGAAAGGCAGAAAATTAATCTTCACTCTTGTGTAAGGTATCTTCATCAAGGAGCAACAGAACAGAAGAATAGATTTCAAGTAAGGTAAATTATATTGTAGGAATAGAACATCAAAATTTGTGAACCATATTGGTCTAAAAATCCATCTTACCAACTTCAAGATAAGCTCTCTCTGAGAAAGTTGGGTTGTTAAGCCTGGGGAACCATGTCATGGCCTAGGTCCAGCTAGCAACAAAGAACCATGAACACCCACTCACCCACTCCTTCCTGACAAGACAAGGAATAGAAACCGAGGGACTTTGGAAATCCCTAAGGACAGGGACAAGGACAAGGACAAGGACATGTCCACTTATGGTCATGGGTAAAACAGACAGGACTACTCAATTTGGAGTAAATTTCATTTACTCCACCATCAACTAAAAACATAACAAACAGAAAACAACACAGAGCGTCATGATGATGGAGAGCGTGACAAGCCCTTTAAGACATTCGCCTTACTCACTCCCTCTTCCCAAGCTCAGAGCCATGATCTCGGTATCTTTACCTCAGTGGGGCGGGGAATGAGGGGTGCGGTCAGTCTTGTTCTGACAGCTCCTGCCACTTTTTTCTCCTCAGGGCAGCTGGACTGGACTCCTCTCCAGCTCTCCCTGCTCCTGCGCTGGGTCACTGCACAGGCTGCTCAGATGTGTGTTCATCCTGAGGGCTGCAGCTCCTCTCCTCCTCTCGTGTGGGTCTCTGGGCCCGCAGGCTCTCCAGCACAACCTGCGCCATGGCCACGTCTTCACACAGTCTCTCACCCGTCTGGTCACACTCAATCAGAGCTGCTGGAGGCTCTCAGTCCTGCCATTGCCCTCCATGGGCTGCAAGGTGGCAGCTGCTCTCTCACTGCAGGCTGCAGAGGGGTCTCCATTCCCGTGCTCCTCCTTTCTTCCTCCTTTGCTGACTGTGAGTTCTGAATAGTCACCTCCATCTTGTCCCACCCTTCCACCTCCTCCTCTGCTGCAGGTTTCCCTTCTTAAATAGTGATGGCAGAGGTGCCAGACTGGCCCAGCTGGGCCAGAAGTGGGTTCAACTCGGAGGTGGAGAAAGTTCTTAGAACTCTTTACAGGAGCAGCACTGCAACTCCCTCCCTCTCAACAATCAAAAAGCAGCTCCACACAAACCAATCACACCTTATAGCAGCCTTCCACCAGTCCCTAAAGGGACCAACAAAAAAGCTGGAGAAGGATTCTTTTTTTTTTACAAGGTCGTGTAGTGATAGGACAAGGGGTTATTGCTTTAAACCTGTCCATGGCAGGGAAAGTGGAAGTAGGTGGTCTTTATGGTCCCTCCCAACACAAACCTGTGATTCTATGTGTTTAAAACAAGCATAGTATAACCAGTAGTTCTCACACATTTTCATAGGAGACCTCTGCTTTCCATGCTTTCATAGACCATTCCCTAACTCATTTCCAGCAACATATTTAGCAATACAAGAAACAGTGTTTCTACTCCTTATGGATATTTTCCTGTTTATACATATCAAGAGATTGTATTAATTGCTCTAGAAAAAGCATCGCACTGAGAAACTAAACAAACAAAAATTCAACATGGCACATATTAGCCAAAGGGAAATGTAATAGCAAACAGAGTTTCACATTTGTACAAGTGTGTTTCTAATGCAAGGCATGGCGAGATTCTTGGATCTTCATTTCCTACTGTTATTTAAAGCTATTGTCAATAACTAGCTGGAAAACCATATCATTCTTAACATAGTTTTATTTGGCATGCCAAGGGAAGAAAGTGAAAATAATACATCACTTTTACCAAGTCATTTGTACAGGAAGATAAGAGGAAGGTAAAAGTAATAAAAATTGCCTTCAATAGTATAAATGTGGAATCAAAGAATGAACACTATTCTCACACATGCTATTCTGGACTCAGTGACACTGAAAAACATTTGGGGTTAGGGCAGATAATCATTAAATTCCCAAGGCAGTGATAAAAGGGTTATGGTAATCCTGGATGTATAGAGTGAAATACTGAATGTAGCAAAAAGAGTGGATCAGAGTCAGAAGGAACAGAAAAGGTAGTGCTAAGGTTGCTCTTCAGCAGCACAGATTAGCCCACAGGGAAGCTGCTGAAAAACACCCTTTTTCTGCCCCCTTGAGCACATCATTAACTCTGTATCTGAAACAGATGTAGTCATGATTGAGAAAGCATATCCAGTTCTGGCATCCACAATTCCTAAGGGATTCTAAAATACTGCAGGGTTCAGAGAAAAATGACAAGAATGACAGTGAGACAGAAGAAAAACTAAAGGAAAGGTGATGGAGTACATGGTGTTTACAAGAGCACACCTTCTATAGGAGGAAGCTCTTCTTTCTACCATAAAACTGTATTTCAAGACTAGCCCATGGAAAGCTACACTTACCGTGAATCACATGTTTTTAAACAGTGGCAATAATTAACAGTCACAACTCTTTCATATAAGTGTCGTGCCTACCCCATTTCTGGAAATACTTAAGTCAAGACTGGATCTTTTAGTTTTTTTAAAATATATCATTCTAGTTCAAAATTTAATTCCTGAAAGCCTGTGCTTCACTTTATGTCTCATTTCAGATTATATGATCACAGCAGACTCTTCTGGATTTATCATCTATGAGTTGTAACACCAAGGTAGCAATGAAACCAAGTGCTTACATGAAAAAGTAATGACAAGTAACTAATGTACTTAAATCCAGATTAAAAAAAAAAAAAAGGCAGATGACCTGCAAGCTCTCCATCCTCATGTTCAATATGCTCATCTGGCTATCCGGGCCTGCTAGTTATTTAAACTGCCTTCCCTGAAGGCACAGAATTTGTTTATCTAATACACACCAAGCATTTTTGAGGGTTGGGTTTTTCCTTTGTCTGAAAACTACATATAATTAACTGCCTGATAATTCAGGAGACATTTTTAAATGACATTACAGCCATAGATCCTTAAAGCACTTCAATCATGTTGGTGAGGCTGGTAAGATTGTCATCACTACTCAGAATATGTGGGGTTCCTGAGAAGTCTGCTTCACAAATATATCATGGTAGAGTTTTTAAGTTGATTTTGGGGAACTGACTTTCTTCTTTCTTTTTTTTTGTTTTTTTGTTTTTAAATAAAGAAATGTTGAAAACCATGTATTTGGTCCAATTTGGCACAATGTAAGAAACAGAAATCCTTCACGTTGTTCACATTTATATCCAAAACCCTGGTTAAAGAGGGTAATTGACATTTCTAGAATGCACATGATAAATAAAACAAAAATATCTATTTCTTACTGCTATCTTCCTGTTTCCAGTCTGATTCCCTATAAGTCAAACATTTACTTTCAAATTATTCTGACAGTGTGGGAACCGCTATGCATGACCTTTATAGGCTCCTGTGGTTCAACAAGGCATGGAAGTTTTCTTCGGGGAGAATCTTAAGGGCTTTTTCTTATTATTAAAAAAAAAAAACAGGTTTCTATATCCTGTCATGTGTTTGCTCCCTAAAATCTCAAACTGAATAATTGATTTATTTTCCTATAGCTAATCAAAAGTCTCAAACAAATAAAAGTTATCTTTGAGCAATATTTTCTATTTAATTCTAAATGTTCTAACTTCAACTTACTTACTTAAGTAGATAAAGGAAATGGAAATTACAGAAAAAAAAATCTCAATATCTAATTGTTAAGCATCAGGAGCAGATAATTTTTATTAGCAAACATCACATCTATACATCTATACTGCATTACACAGCTTCCAGTAGATGATGCCTTGGTCTGTCTGGAATACAAAACCTTATACAATTTGCACATCAGTTAGAGGAGTTCTTATCTCAGGCATTCAAATTAGACACCAATTAAAACTATGCATCATCGAGGACTAATTATCTCTTAATTAGGTGTTTTGGTTCCTTTAAATCATCAGCTGAATTAACAGTGCTTCTGCTTTCTGGGAAATATATCAACTATGTTAAATATTTACAGATATTCTTGTGGCTCGTAATAAATCTTTTCTAAGGTAACTGGAAGAAGAAATGTATCTGGGTCAGTAAGGAAGTGTACATTTACACTTCCTGGAGTGGTGTAGAAGTTGGCACAATATGGTTGACAACCTTCTTTTGGCATAAGACAAACATTCCAACTTCTATGATTTTTTGTTGAGGAAAAGAGATATAATCTAATGATCAGGAAACACCTCCTTCTTTTAACAATACTTCAGCAATGCTGAAGATAGTGTTTGAAAAACACTACCTTGAATTTAGGCATGTCAAGCTTTTTGGGACTATTATACAGTCTTGTAATTTATTCTCTACACAACTGGCCCCGAGACTGCAAGCAAATAAATTATAGATATTATAGACAGTCAGTTTTTTAAGGCAAGAAACAGCAGATTTTTTTGTATTACATCTGATTAGGTCAGAATAGAAAAAAGGTAATCATACTTAAAGGAACAGTCCACATTTGAGTGGTAATTTTCAAGTAATTGATATAATGCAATAATTATACATCTAAAAAATATACCTGTAATAATGCGCCTATGACATAGAATTTTTAATGATGGTATTTAATGTGTTGAAAATTAGAATGGAATTTAGTTTTAGAATCTAGTCCTGAAAGAAATTAATCTTTATCTCTATGCTGCTGTTCCACTGATTTCCATTTAAAAAAAATTCCTTCACCTAGTTGAATAGTTTTTTTTCTGAAACAACCAAAAGGGAAAAACTCTATTTCTATTGAATTGAGAAACAATGAAAACATTTTAATAACTTTTAATCAGACATAAAAAACAATGCTGTGTAAGATATAAATCTAAATCTCCAAGCTCTTCTGTCAAGCTAAATGTTTCTACTCTGCCATGCCCAGAAAGGTAATCAGATGAGGCACTTGGGCACAAATGTATCATGAGCAGTTATGTGATCTGTTAACAAAATCTGCTTCTTTAGATCTACATTCTTCTGCTTTACAATCATTAGCTAATTCCCTTACTGTCTAACTTAATGCCTACAGTCAATGCATAAAATCTGACAAAATATTAATTACTATAGTATTACATTTTCCTTCAAGATCTCTGTCAAAGCCTGTATTCTACTCAATCTCTTGTTACTTGAATCACTTCCTTCCTACACTCAGATACAAACTTGCCTCCAGTCTCCTGGTCCTGCCCTCCTGTTTTGGCCTTGCAATTTCACATTTCACTCTCTTCAGATTATAGGATGGATATTAACTGCTGCCTAATCTGAGTACATTAAACTCAAGTTTTGCATCCAGCTCTGTTGAGAATAATTTTCATAATGACATGGTAATTATTATTATTATTAATAATCTTGATTTTACACTATGATCAATATCATTGTATCTATAGAATATATATATTTTACCTTTTTTTATATCTCTCTCTATATAGAGATATATTACATTTTAGGCTCTAAATTAGTCATCTATAAACTAACTTATCCTGCACTGCTTGATGCTTTCTATTCCTTGTTTTTTTCTGATCTAAAAAAATGTCATGCTCCTTACAGAGTTTTAATTGAATGTTAGTTCAATGGATTTTCCAGGTCTCTGTTCTTGGAATACGGCTTTTAAGAGGGATTTTATATTTACTGTAAGAAAACATCAAAGTTGCTTTGGAAGCTAATCTATCCACTTCATCATCAATACCTGTTTAGTGTTTCAAGAATTATAGTGTCTTCACACGTAGGTATATGCAGTTACTCAGCAGCCTCTAAGAAAACCATTAAGGCTTTTAGAAATTGAATCTTCCACCATAAATCATATTTAGGTGGGCAATCACTGATGGAAGGAGGCTCTGTACAAGCACAGCTACATATGGATAAAGATACATTTTCTGAGAAAATATTCCAGAATAATGACCTTTGCAAAATTCTGAAGGGTCTTAAAACAAAAAAGCTCTGATTTTTATTTGTTAATTTAGTAATTAGGTTTGTGCTACTGTTGTAAATTCTAAGTGCAGTGACTGACAAGATTTACTTCTTGGAGCTTTTATAACATAAGTCATTCAGGAATGTTAAAAATTCAAAATGACAAAAAAAATTTTAAAAAGCTGAAATAAATTATGCTACACAGTAAATTTTATTACAAGAATAGATGTGCTTCTTGATTTACATTACACTACTTCAGTTCTTACAGGCAGGCTACTAACAGGGGAAAGAAAATCAATTCTGAAACAGGAGCCAATAAAGTGAAAAAATGCTAGTTTCCCCTTTAAAAGAATAAAATCCTTGAAAATTTATATATGAGGTAGTTTTCATTATTTGTAGTGCTACATACAAATAAAATGTAAATCTTCACCATAACTCATTATTCTCTCTGACATACAAACTCATTCAGGGTGCCAAAGATTGTTTTCCTCAGAAACAACAACACAGGAAGAAAAAACCCCAAAAATACGCTGCTAACACTTGCAATAAGCTTGTTCAAGAATAATTAAATTCCTTCTTTCCAATACATTTGGGCATTCTACATGTATACTAACATCACATCTAACTTTGCTGTAACAATAATTGTTCTATGCTGTGGAAACGTTAGATTATTATATGATGAAAAATGAATAACAAGTTGGGTTTTTTTTTTCATTCAATACAAACCTAATTTTGCCAGGCAGAGCTCTGCTGCTGAGGTTGAACCTTGTAATTTAAACAGACTCTCCCAATTAAAACTCAGACACTTCTGAATCTTTCATTTACACTTCAGGGAGGAAAGGAAATAACTAGTATCACAGAATCACAAAATCTCAAGGGCTGGAAGGGACCTCGAAAGATCACCTCCATGCTAGAGTAGAACTGTTATTATTTCCAGATGCAGCTTTAAAACTGGTAGAAAATTTTGCTGCTTAGGCACAAGTTGAGATCAGACTTACAAGTTTGACAGTTATGAAAAAATATAGGTGCATGAAAGCATCAGGTCCGGAAGCAGGATGTTATTGTAGTCCTTAGGGACAGAGCACATCAACCAGATAGCCAAGACAGCGCTTTAAGAGTATTTGCTTGTTTCATGTGCAATGGCTACTTTACAGAATAAGGGAGCAATTGTTGAAAACAAAGGAGGCATCTGTTACCGGCTTCAATGACAAAATCCCTTGCCATAAAATTAGTTTCCTGAGACTGGAGATCATGTTGTTACTGTTGTTATTAATATTTGCATAGCTGTCAGGAGCCCAAGCTTTATGACTGCTCACTCCTTCAGGGACCACTGACCATTATTTGAGGTGCTGGCTACAGTCTGAGTTACTGCTTTTCAATAAATGTTATAGCCTTCAAATTCCATTACCAGTGCAGGCTGAATTACATCTACTCTCAAAATAAAATAAAAATGAACAGAAACAAGTTATGGGACTTTGTCACATATTCTGTTCAGAAATCTAGCCTATTTAAGGCAACTGCATTTTTTTCCATGGACTCCTATTTAACTGACATATAAGATACAGTACACCTAAAGAGTTGGGACTGTCAAAGACACTCGGTCAAATGTAGGGATGATAAGTGTGGATGATAAATCATGTCCTCTTACTTGAACACTTGAACCCTCTAATAATAAAGACACTTTATACAGACTTCCTCTGAAAAGATGCATAAACTACTGCTGCCTATGAAAGTCTGGAAGAAGCTAAGCTTCAAGGTCTGTATTCACCCCTACTTTCCTGTCAACTCTGCATTACTGGAAATGGAGAAAAATTGCGGTATAAACTCTTGCAGTAATTCACCAGGAAAATATCCAGCAATTGCGTGCCAGCATATAACTACTACCTACTTCTGAGAAAAACTGGTAGCTGTCCATGTTACAACCAGTAACAGGTCTATTTGTGGAAACAGCTCTAAGCTGAAGATGTCCTATATCACCATCTTTCTAACGACCCCTTATGCAACTATGTCACATTTCTGCTTCTCCTTTGATGTCAAGGAAGAAGAGATCTTATAGCTAAATAAAATGCTTTTAGTATCAGGAAATTTAAATTCAGCCTTTTCCCTCAAGGGTTGCATAGCTCTCTTCCTGACTGAGCACTCAGCTGTGCCCACAGCCATTATGGGCAGAAGAAGGGTGCTAACTAATGGGAGCCCAGAGTACAATTTTATACAGCAAGAAGGATTACATCTGATGATGAAAATTTACTACATAGTTCCTATGATTGGCAAGTAATTCACTGCTATCCAGTGCTGGAGAACTTGTATTCTGAGGTCATTAGGCTCATCAGTGACAGAAATAAAATGGGTCGCTGGGTAGTTACCGGTCAAGAATTACCAAAGACCAGCACATTTTGAAAAAATTGTTGTATGGAATACAACCATCACATACCCTTTTTTCAAAGTCAGAAAAACATATTTCCAAAGAGAGCATTTTGAGTTAGAGTCTCCAGGGATTTATTAAGATTTAGGAAAAGATCTCCAAGCTTGCCGAATAGGTAACATGCATAATAATAAAGTACTCGAGGAAGCAACTATGAGACATAGATCTAAACAAACAATCACCTGCTGGGATGCACAGTTTTTCCTTGTAGTCAAGAAAATTTTGAAGATAACTGAATGCAAAAATAGAGATAATGTAGGTGACTTTGACAGAAAAATAAACTAAATGTCTTGTACAATGAGGACTGCTGTTCCTTCTCCTACTGAAAATAACTCCAGTTACTCTAACATCGACACTCAAACCTTTCCAATGCAAGACAGAAGTAATGTTAGTCTCAGTGATAGAATAACAGGAGGTTTACAAGGATGCATATCAATAACACAACTTGAAGTAACAAGTACAAGGGAGGTAAGGTCATTATTTCTGCTTCCTTCTCTACTCTACTCTTCATATAATCTATTCTTGACAAGTCACGGTGACTACAGGAGACTGGTATTCAGGTTGTATCTGAAAAATTCTAGATGTGCCAAAGTGAGATTTAGCCCTCTACAAAAGTACTGTATAAAAGCTATGTGTCTAATTACATGTTGCTGCCTTTCTTACTCCAATGAACAGAGTATCTCTCAAGGAAGTCAGTAATTTTCCCATCTCTAACAGGATTAAATTAAACCTTCAGTACTGAGTTGATACAAAACGGCACTACATTTTTAACTAATCTGATCTGACCAATGCAGTGTGACTGCATCAATGGAAAGGACTATGGTGCAAATAGGTGTCTAAGATCCTTTATACGTAGGCCACCTTCTGTGACATCCAAAGCCCTGCACTAGAGTACAGAGCTAACTCTAATCATCACAGAAAGGTAAAGGTAGCCAATTCAGGAAACTACTTGCTACATCATTTGAAAATTAATTCAGAGACGACCTGGAAGGGTTACCTTTGAATCCATCACCAGTATCTTGACTTTCCTGATGAGTCCTTTCATCAGTATAACAGTAACATAATTTTTGTAAGCACTATCATCCTTTAAATGGATGCTCTCTAAAGCAGTAATAGACTGATAGCAGCCACTTTGAGATATTGTGAAACTGATACACTAAAAAGTGTAGATCATAAATATTAGAATGATGAGCCCATTCAGCACTTGGAAACTTCAGACTTCAGATGGAGATGTACCATGACTTCCCTCTCTATAAGCTATGTCATAGGAAGGCACACATATTCTTTATATTTCTATTATATGCAAAATCATAAAGTTAACATATAATGCTAAACTTATTTTGTCTGAAAAGCTCCCTACTCCATTTATCATTTGAAGATCTTATCTACTGCTAGAGCACCAAATATAAGAAATCTATACAGGTAATGTGAACTTCTTATTTCTTTGCAAAAGAACAAAGCAGGATAACGAAGTTGAGAGCGAATCTTGCTGATTTAAGAAGGCAAATACAAAGGGTATTATTAACATCCTGAATCAGTTTCCATAATTGAACCTTAGCATTCTTTTTCCTCTGCATAAATTTGGAGCCACTTAATTTCTAGATGGAAACAGGGTTTTTTTAATGACGAATTAGAAGGACAGGAAAGAAATGCAACACTTCAATCACCATCATTTCTGAGATACAAGAGTCTAGACTGAAGAATTTCAACATTCCTCAAAAACAAGTTAAATAAATCTGTACAAGTGTAGCAGATAAGGAGAAGTCTGATTAAATAAAAAAAAAAAAAGATGTAACCGATGATCAGGAATTCCCTTTATTACAACATATTACCATTAAGGTGTCAACGTTGCAGTGGAAACAGCACAAGAAGGAGCCACAGTTTGCCAGCCACTGACAAACAGTTGTCAATGCATCACCTTAATTGTGTTTGTCTTACAATGATAATACAGGTATCTTCTAATCTTAAAGGTGAAACGAGTATGCAATGCAGTTACAGCTTAAATTGCTTCATCAGTTTGCTTAGCAGGGCTATTTGGCAACTGAAAAAGGGCTAGCCTTAGAAAGTGAGATCGGTCAGCATGAAAAATACTCCTAATATGAAGAGCAACAGAAAGTAGTTAAGCTTCAGGAGTTTTATGTAAAATACTACGTATATAAATGTTAATAAGTTTCACAATTTCATCCTTTCACATTATGTAACTCATATTTACAGTTAACATTCACGTATGATCCAGAAAAGTCTAGGTTTACTTAACAGAACACAGGAATAATGTTTCTCTCCCAGTTTAATTAGAAGAGGACTGCTTTAATCTAGGACACTCCTCAGCCGATGATTTTATTTCATAGCCATACCTATTTATATGCATATCAATATAAATACATAATTATGAAACCAGCTCTGCATTTCCACCAAAATGTAAATATGTAGAATATCTTTTTCTATAGTTCATTGGCAAGCATTTTACCCACTTCCAGTTTTCTGAGAAAATCAAGAGGAATTACGAAAGCTTATTATCATTTTAACAATTTATTTTTTAAGAATCAGTTCTGTATCTGGATCACAGAATTCAGAGACAAAAAAAGTCCAAAAGACAGTCAAAAGCTGATCATCCACATATAGAGCTCCTTGACTGGAGCATGTGATGCAACATCTATAAAGGCAGATATAGTAACAGTAACTGTAAACATTGCTGAAACTTCTGGGGGCAAAGAAACCTAATCAATCCACATTGCATTGTTGGGGTTTTTTTTGAGTCCACCACTTCATAGTATTTCACTACTCCAGAAAATACTCAATGAAATTGATTCCAGTGAAATCAAAGAAGAATATAAATTTTAACCAAATATACATAGTGTTAACTGAAGTTTATAATATTGCACTATGATAGAAACAGTCAACCTTTATGTAAATCAGAGACTAAGAAAGATGATTAGTGAAAGATGACAGACAAATATCTAGGTAAATACATACATATTTGCATGCCTTCTTTTATATATACATCTAGATGTGTAAGATATATTATAAATGAGCGTTTATGTTCAATCGTTTGAGCTTCAGATTGTAATACTGACAGTCTGAAATCTGAGAAAGTGAAAAGTATCATTTCATAGTTCTTATACACAGAAAATACACGATGCAAATAATACACTATATACACTTTCTATATGAGTGAAAACATGAAATTCAATGTAAAGCTAAGATGTCAACAACTCTGTAAGTACAAAACAGTCAGACTAACCTGTATTTTGATTGGCCAGGAGAAATTGCTGACATAGACATAGAAAGTGATATTTGGATTGCTGCGAAAGTTGAATTTTTCACAGGAAAAGCTATCTCTGTATTCCTTAATATTAGCCTTAGAAACAACAGGAATCTCTTCTCCAGATATTGTCCCAGCTGAAAAAAAGAACCACAACCCATATGTACATAGGGATATTTATCACAAATACTAATCATCATTAAACTTCCCAAAGTAAATTTACACAAAAAACTTAATTCATGGATTACTTTTGGTGTTTACAATCTACAACTTTAGTAACTCTTTATTACATTGTTAAAGGAACATTAGGTATATTCCATATGCACACAGAGAACTCACAGAAACACTCTGGTTGCAAAATGTTATGAATTAATCATGAAATTATCAGAAGTTACATGAATTTTAGAAAAAAGTTATTATGGACAGCTAGACATAGAATATGTTTTCCTCTAGTAATTTACATTCTATTTCAGTAAAAACTCATAGGTTAATAAAGCTTGAAAGTTAATTTGTCCACATCTTGCACTATGTCTGTAGAGCTTTAATTGTTTGCTTTAATAAGATACCTATTAATTAACTTGTATCATTTTTGGCAAATATAGGGGTGACTTTGCTACAGTAAAATAAATGAATAAATACAATTTACTATCTCTGACATGTTAAAATACCTCAGAATCACACTGATGAAGAAATTTATGAGTTTATGTAAGACAAACCCTGACTCTTCTTTGAAAATATTCCCTTTTTAAAAAAATTATACTGCAATCTCATTTTAAGCAACATGATTCTCCTTGGATGTTTTTTCAGAAAGTCAGTAGAAGCAATTCAGACAACCTGTCTAAATAAAGCTTTTCTTCCTTATTCTTAAAACAAAGAGGAGTAATGGGGTTCAAAGTTGGAGAAAAATAGATAAGCGGCTCCTTTTATCAGCATACACAGAAGAACTTTATTGTTTGATATCAATGTTAAGGTTAATAATTAAATTTTTAGCTTGAACACTAAAACAAAGAAATAAAATCTCAGTCTCTGCAGTAGTTAAGGAAGCAATTTATCTTAATTAAAATCACAGCATTTCATAACACTGTCATTTTAAAAATTTAAATAGACTACAAGCCTTTCCTAGCAAAGCAATTTTAATTGAATAGGAGAGAAAGTTAACATATTAATGAAGCTTTGTTCAGATTGCAAATTGCCATCTGAGGTTTAAATAATATAATTAATAATGGCATAACGATAATGGCAAAAGAACACATTTGGTAAAGTTTTATTATCAAAATTAGCAACAAAGAGACAATCAGGTTAAAAGAGCTTAAAGGATCATGAGGTTGTATGGAAAAAAGTCATCATATCAAAATTCCCACTCACCTGTAGAACCAATAGACCATGTAATATTGAGGTTGAAGTTGTTCGATGCATTAATTGATATATCCAAATTTTTATTTGACTAGATAAAAAAAATAAAATATATTGAACTGAACAAAATATACCAGAACATATGGAATATGACTCTCTTGCATATAACTGAATAAAGCCTTTTAATCATCTTCCATTTTTCATTTTCAACATAAATAGAAATTGTAATAAATCAGAGCCAAAGGCAACCATCTCTTTTCCTTGAGTAAGAATAGAGTACAAGTAAGCATACAACTACACCAGCTACCTTTTCAGACTGTGATAACAACAATGACATAATTTCCATTATAAAACTAAAGAAAAAGTACATGGTAAATGCTTACATTTTAACTACAATCCAAAAATTCTTTTTTGTTATCTGCTAATAAAAACTTCTTAACTGAAGGATACACTACCTGAATTTACCTAAGGAATTTACTACTACTTCATGGGAACAACAATAAAATAAATCAGCTGATCATTTTCATTAGTATTAGTTGACCCAAAGTACATCTACCATTTAGAAAGCTTTCTCGGTGAATGTACAGAATAATTTTCAGTTCTCAAGAAGATTTTAAATACCTCATAACAATTTACAGGCATTTTGAAACCTTTAGTCATGATCAAATACAATGGAAATCTTCGCCATGACTCTCCAAAACTTAGCTAAGTTAATCACATTTTCTCACCTGTTCTGGATTTGCTATAAAGTTTATAGCAGTGTGATGGCGATCGTCCTCTTGCAATAAGCTGAAGGTAAACTGGTAATCAATCAAAAGGCTGTCTGTGGGCAAAACAAAAATCAAAAACAATAGATTCAAGTGTATTATAATAATACGCAATATGTTACACAAGTACCTAAATATTTACCATTTACTTTTACGTTAAAGAGCACAGACAATCTACAAGTCGGAATTATTCATATGCATTTAACTGTTAAGTATTTGCACCATAATGTCTTGAAGTTAAAAAAAATAAAGTGAAGCAACAACAAATAAAAGAAATTAAGAAAGTCAACTAAATGTAGAAACAGATTCTACCCTGGAGTCAGAGTAGCTATCACTCGTAACTCATTCTTTTTAAAGTAAGTGTTCCAAAATACAGTATTAAGTATTGTTATTGGTTCCCTAATTTTACTCCAAAAGGATTATTCAAATATTCTGTTCAAAAAGCATTTAAATATTGTTGTTTTACAGTCATGTGCTTCACTATGTTGTATAAATGGTTTACATAGGTACAGTACTTTAACACTTTAGAATTTCTACATTTAAAAAAGTTTGGAAAAAAAAATTGCACCTACAATAAAATTCCCAAGCATGAAAGCTTGATAATATAGAAAATAAGATTGCTGATAATAAAATGGTGCACTGGAATTTTGAATAGAAATTATGCAACCACCTTTCCAAACTGTCAGTATTCAAAGAGATTATTTTAAGTGGCAAACAGTAAAAAATTCCACACAAAAGAAACAAGCGGCAGTTTAGTATTGACTCCAACTTTTAAGTACTGTATTTCATTTTCAAACGAGATGTGTTCTACACACTCTTCTTGCAACCTATGAAAGAAATGGAGTCTGCCAGGTAGTTCCTATTCCTGCAATTTCGGTTACCACACACTATTAGCACTTCCCTAATGGCTAGTTAAAGTTGGCATAGATGCAGATGGGAGAAACGGCCCTTCTCTGATGACCCAGCCCTTGCTTAACCCCTCCTGGAAGGTGCATAAAATGATTGAGTCAAGTGAGAAGACATAAATTTTGAGCCATCCAACTGTGTTCCTGAAGTCAAAGGATTAACCTTGAGTCATAGCACTGGGAATGACTGAAAAGGAACTTTTGTACAGGGGTAGCAGCACAGGTGGATTTGTCAGGGTGAGGCACATCTGTAACATACGAAAAAGATCCAGCCATCAGGGACTACTGTTGCTGCAATTCATAGAGGGTGTCATGTAGAATCCCAGCAGACAGTGTTCAGTGCAGTTAGTCAGCTCAGCAGAAAACTCAGAGAATTAAATTGTATTAGCAGATGAATAATTCTTGAGCTACAGATAGTTGTGAACCAGAAGTGTGTGCACTGGATCTCAAATACTCTGTGACAGGGGCAGGTATCCTCATATCTGCTAAAACAATTCTTCTCTTTGACTATTTTAGTTCTACAGTGATCAAAAGATTCTGCTTTTCACCCTGTCACAGGAAATAAGGGGGTGCCTTGTATGGGAACACAATTCAGATTATTATTTTGTGCATGTTAAAATACGGTTAGATGCAAGTAATCTTTGATTCTACATCCTAGTGAATAACTTTGAAGCTCTATTTTGATCCTTCTCTTGATGACATTCTACTAGTCACCAACATCACACAAGTTGCATGTTACAAATAAAAATATGTCATCATAAAAAAAAAAACAGTAAATACAAAGAGAGTGAAAGATTAAGTCAAAGGAGGAAATAGCTGTGTCAGCCTTTTTTTAGACTCAATAGTTTGTTTACTGCTGACAATCACCTTCTCTGCAGCAACATATCATCTGAAAAAATACACTATATTGTTTCC
This sequence comes from Urocolius indicus, assembly GCA_013401255.1. Taxonomy (NCBI): domain Eukaryota; kingdom Metazoa; phylum Chordata; class Aves; order Coliiformes; family Coliidae; genus Urocolius; species Urocolius indicus. The sequence goes on from WBNH01007270.1 coordinate 840,266, forward strand.
CATGGGAAGCTTGACATAGAAGAAAAAACATCACTGGTTGATGAAGCATGAATACAGCCCACTGTATTGTCTTAGCAGTTGAAATGATGTTTGTCTTCTTTTACACTGAGTTTGGAAGGAAAACTAAAAAACAAAGCAGTTACATGAAAGGAATCACCATGACCTTCAAAACTGGAAAGTCCAGCTCCTCTGTTATTAGCTACCGCAGTTCCATTGCTCAAATAAGTTGATGTAGGTGTCTTAGATAACAAGTTTTGATCAGATATTTGCAAGGTTATGAAGGCAAAAGATGAATAAACAGTAAATTTAAAGAGTCCACTTATTTATTAATACTACTCTACATATCTACAGCTACACAAATCTAATTAATGAATTCTCATTGGCTCTATTAGCAACGCTGTGCCATATCTACATATTTAACAGTACGATTACTGCTGCACCAGAACATACTTAAAGGTAGGAAGGCAGCAAAAAACAGCGAATAATGACCCCTATAAAATGTATTAATAAATCCTTTAATAATCATGAGTAGCAAGGCAAATAGGTTAGGAATGATGTATAGATAAGCTAAATCTCCTGATCTAGTTGACTTAGAGCTTTACAAAATATAAATAAACACTTTAGCCGAAACTTTGCAAATACAATTATAGTAAATGTATGGTAGCCTAGCACCACAGCATCCACTCCTACTAAATTATGGCTACTGTGGAGGCTACAAAATGCAAGAAACAGTGTAGTCAGGCTTTCCAGACAAGATATCCTTTGCAAATCATACAGAGTAAATGGTCATTTAAAAATGCCATGGTCTTCCCCTAAGTCCAGATTGCATCCTCTCAGACATGCCAAGTATCTAAGCCCAGCATCATAAGGCAGAACTGGGAAGAGACAGGACTGTTCTCTCCCAGTCATGTACAAATAACTTCTCTGCACACAAGTTGATAAAAATTCAGCCATTTTCTCTTAAAGCAAGGACTACTCATTTTTTCTGTATTTTGTGTTGCTGTTTCTTCAGTTTCATTGGTTTTGTTTGTTTGCTTTTAATTTATATTTTACATGCCGAAAGTGAAAAAAAAAAGAAATTTTTACAATCAATACAAGAAAAGTCCTTACATTTACAAAATATGTTAAAGTATAAAAATCCTCATAACATTACCATCTGTAAAAAAGCAGATATAAATACTGCCACATTTTTCTTACTGCATTTTTACCTACAATAGATTTGAAGCTGCATACCATGAAAAGAGTAATAATTAGGTATGGCATCTTCTATACTCAAAATATCCCAGAGCATTTTATAGAGTTATTAATCAGTAATCGTTCCATTAACAGTATCAAAGAGAGCTATATATCCCACACAGTAGCCATTATCTCCTCTGTAGTACTCAAAGAGCCTTGAACATCGCAGATTGTACTATTCAAGAGCTCTAAGAGCCAACACATGGAACTCATCCTGAGATTGTTCAAAGCTGCCAAAGGACCTTCAAGTTATGTCAAGCCAGCCCTACAAAATGGGAAGAGATGTTCACAAAGCTATTCAGAAGGAGCACATTTCTTATCACTAATGGACACAAATAATGAATATTTCCACAGGGACCTGCAGTAGAGGGAAAAGTTTCTATCTTGGCCACACAATGGATTGTGCAAAGCAGAAATATGCTATCTCCTCATGGATAACTCTAACTCAAGAAAGATGCCTAAAGTGCATAGGACTGGAAAGAAGCAGAGAGCAGTGTCTAATGCAGTTACGTGATTCAATAGCGCAGATGAAGTTGGGTCTAAATGATAGAGTTGACAATGAGCGCTCATTCCCATTTGGCCTTGCTACTCATTTCTGAGGACTACAAAAGTATGTTGAAGAAGTTCTAGAGCTTGGAGGAAGGCTTTTTCTCAGAGTGAGAGTAATTTTGGTTGACCAAAGCTCTGAGAAAGACTTGCCTGGTTCTGTTCTTAAATTGAACATCTCAAAATTCCTGGAATTCTCTAAAACTAGATTTTATTAGAATATAAATTAGTAGAATTAATTTAAGAGGAAATTCAAAGTAAGAGTATAAATTAGAAGAGAATGTAAGGAATTCTCTCCTCCATTTATCGCATCCTGCTGCTGTCTGTCTCACTCTCCTTCCTCCCTCCCTCTCCCCATTTGTTTCACCTTATACCATAGAAGAGACTTCCCTCACATGTATTCAGCAACTCTCAGGGAACAGATCACCTCTACCTCCTCCAGAAGGATTCATCTTTACAGACTGCAGCAGGCAAGACAGTTTTCCTTCTCACTGCTAAGCACCATCATGAACACAACTCAAAAATGTTCTATGCCAATACCTCGTAAGCACACATAAGCAAACTAAACAGTCACACAGCACATCACATCATATTTCCCAATTCATAATGCCATTCAGTCCAGACACCTTAGCCTTAAAATCAATACAAAATTTGAGTATGACCTGTTCTGAATAGTTCAATATATAAATAGCCAAATGCATAATAGTTAAATATATAAATAGCTATTACCAGTATATTTAGTATATCCCACTGATTTATATTGTTATGTCTGTTTACAATCAGGAATTTAGAGAAGTCTGAGATTTTACTCCATGTATTTTTGTTTCTACTTTAAACCTTTAAAAAGTCACCATAAGTATTTTTTACCCTTTACATAAACACATGAGACTTTTCGTTAAGTGCTTCTGTTTATAAAGACACACAGAGAACAGATTGCTTCAATTAGGAAAGAAATTTGGATCACATACAAACAGAAACTAAAAATATGTCACTGCATTTATTCTGTAGCATAGGATGACAATGAAAGCACAAAGATAACAAATAATAAACATAAGCATCAAGCTGCCATTTGAGCAACACTTGATAAAAACTTAGATTTTTTAACTGGCTGACCTATAGAAACAAGGTTTTAAAACTGTTTTCAAAACCTGGTGAACTCTGAAAACAAAGTAAACAAATTCAAATAAAGTCACTTCCATGAGAGGTAGCAACCAAAATACAATCAATGGCCATTAATATCTAAAAATTGAATATACACACCTATAGAATTATTTCAGTGAATTAGAGAAGAAAATGCTTCATTCACCTCAAGTATCATTGATGCTTGAATATTAATTCCACATTAATAGAAATATTAACATTACAAAATGAGTGTTTCATTCTCTTACTTTCATAAAAGTTAACTGAAAAATAATCTACCTGAAATATACTATGTTTGTAACAATTATATGCCTGAACTTTTAGAGGTATGAAGAGTTATGTTTGAAATAACTTCACAAAAACCAATTGTTCAGAGTTTCCTCAGACCAACAGACAAGGGAAGGAGACAGAACCACTACCACAGTGCAAGAGCTATAATCTCTTCTTACTTTCTGGTTGTGCAAACAACTACAAAATGTTTAGTGTGTTGCGGAGTCAGATATGCAGCCCAGATCTTCACCTCAAAACTGATATAAATGCGGGTGACTCAAGTGGCAGTTAGACACAATTTAATAGCCATACACTAGAGTGCATCTATATACTCAATGAACTTCTATGTCTAAAATTTTGTAGGAAAAGTTCTTGAGCACATAAGTCTCCTACATAAAATCCAAGCTGACAGCTCAGATCCTAACTCCCCACCACACATTGTATTTGGAATCCACAAGTCAGGTATTTTTGAGCCAAAGTTTCTCCAGGAGGTAACCCTGTGCCTCCTAAGCACAGCTACTACAGAGTTCAGCATAAACGTCAGCTGCCCTGTCACTGTGGCATAGCCTCCCTTCAGAACTCTCACCAGAAAAACATGGAGTAGGTTTCCTTCTTTTTGACAGTATTAAAGTCAACTCCTCCAACTTTTTGACTATCAGAGTGTGTGCACAATCACCTTAGCGTAGGCAAGGGAGAAGCAGCAGGGAAAAAAATTTCAATTTGCTCACCAGAGGAAGTCAAATGAGACAGGCACTCAGCAGGGAGAGAGGAACCCTACAGTCTAATTTCTGTTTCCAGGCATGTTGCTTCTTTTTGCATTAAAAATCATTGAATAAAGTAGCAAAAGAACACTGGGAGATAAGACTACAATACCATCCTGACATCATCAACGGTCAAATATAACAAGGACTTATAGTTATTGAGTCTTTTCACATCTCTATTTTGATTTTTTCAAAACCCTTGACTGCTTTCACAGTAAAAAGGAGTCATTAAAATCAATTCCAAATGTCAGTAATGAGTGCATGTGAGAACACAACAATAATTAGGCGAAGAAAGCCATTTAATTAAATGAGGAAAATAAATTTCAAAGCAATCATTTAATCCTAGTATTGCTGTTAATTTCTCAAGAAACTGTTCTCTTTCTTTAATGAAGGTCCATGACTTTCAACATGCCAAATATGTCATAACATGCGAGTTTTATACTTCTGTCCAACAAGGAACAGATCTGTTCCCGTACTTGAGCATTGGTATTGAAAAACCTTTGTGTTTTCTAAAATGTCAGAATGTTCCCAAACAGAACAAAGTCTTGATTTGTCTTGATTTGAAATTCTACTTCAGTATTTCTGAGTGACACAACAACTCTCTAAGAATATAAAATTACATTGGTAATTATTTATAAATTTTAATTACATATTTAGTATAAACTAATTATAAATTCATATACAAAAAAGCATGTTAAAGAAGAATATTAAGACTGAAAATTAACCACTACAATCAAGAGCGCCCATGAATTATCTTTGCATGAGTGCTCACCAAATAGGCAGTTATTCAACACTTGGTACTATGTTCAGCAGTCAGTGTTGGGGCCATGCCTCATTTACTACATATCCCACACAAACCTTCTCCTAAAGACAAAGCTAATTTCTGTTGTATACATAATTAATTTTTATAGTATTCACCACTTATATTTTCTATTTTTTTTTAAAAGTTAATTAATTTATTACAAAATTACTGTGAAATGAGCAGGCATTACTAGTCCAATCTTCTAGGACAAGAAACGAAAGTGAGAGATCAAGGACAAAAACATCTATCAATTATGAGTTGCCAATCTGAAATACCTAGAGAGTTTGAGGCTTCATAACATTTTTCTAATTATATAACACTACATATGACCATTCTTATTTTGCAGCTCCTTCCAGCATTCATTGTAATTCCATTCCATTTTCACAACCAAGTGAAATGACTGTGCCACTAACCTTAATTCGTCCATTTTCCTAGCACCCACTGTCTAAACAGCATATTTCAATAAAGGTGTTTTAGCAAGAAACTTTAAGAATCAAGTTCTAGAAAAACCACTTTACTTTTGAGCTGGCTTCTCCCTTTGCCTGAATCATTCCAGTAGAGCATCCTAGCTCACTGTATCTCTCAGCAGAGGGAAGAATGAACCTGGGCTCCCAGAAAAGGAGTAAGAATGTAAAGAACCAGACAGATTCATGGGCTTGCACTGGCCGTACTCCCATAGCTACTGTCACATAGTTTCTTAATACACATTTCTAAAATTGAACAACATGGCAAAAGACTTCCATACATATATAGAATTATGTCTAGCATTTTGGTGCCAAATGCAAAGCTCAGCAAAAATTCTAGGCCAAAAGTACTGCAAGGAAACTTAAGCATTCAAACCAGACCCTTTCACAATACAGTCTCATTCCCAACTTACAAGTTCCTTGTCATATTTCACAAATGTTAGATGAGGATCAATATGATCTTTATCAGATCAACGACTGAAGTGGGGTTTTTTTCATCTTTTTTTTAATCTGATAAATCATAACTAAATCATGCTGAAAACTAGGATATGGACATGAAAAGATAACAGCACGTGCTTAGTCAAAGGGAATCCATATGGCAAACTTGAAATGGTGATGAAAGTATAACTACTAAAGCTGAAGAAAGCAATGGCACACTATTAAGAGTAGCCATAAAACAAACAAACAAAAAAAGTTTAACAGCAAAGGATGAGTAAGAAAAAGATGAAAAACTTCTTCATTTATGGAATGAATGGCTGGTCTTATGTACAACCATGTATATATTAACAAAAACTTTTAAGACTACAGTTAAATTATATTTCAACTTCCACCAGTTGATTCTTTCAATATCTTCATGACACTAAAAGGCAAATTGGTAATTATGTGCCTAAGTTGGTATGTTTTCAGCGTAATTCTCTATTAGTGAACCACAATAACTAATTTGTGAATAGAAAGCACATAAAATAGTTTTGTTCTATTTCTACTTGAAATTACTTTCAAAATTAGAGGAGAAACCTCCCTCGTGACTGCAACATCAGACCCATCATAGTCTTCCCACATTTTTCTATTTAGAGAACCCTCTATTCATGCCATTTCTAGAATTCATACTGTCACCTCTTCATTGCACAGGCTGTTCAGCTCCCTCCTGCTCTTTCTAGCAATTGTTCTCTAATTCCAGTAAGAGTTTGTTGAGAACAGTTGTTTCATGTTCCTCTCTATAGCAAAAATGTTGCTTTTGAAACCAAGTTCCATTATCAAATGCTATAAATCATATTCATTTGTGACCAAAATAAATTCTGCTCGTACTACACCACAGTCAGAGGGTTACCACCAGACCTATTTTCAGTCAGGATAATTATTTTGAACTTTCAGAGCAGCTGTCTGATTCATTCCTCTGTTGCCTGTATCTAGCAGTCATCCACTGCCTCATTTTCATTGTTATATTGAAATATGTTGGATGTCCAGCATTACTTGTTCATTGTGACAAAACAAAAAGTCATTTACTATGAAGTCTTTACTATCAAGTAGCAAAATTTGCATTTTTGCTAAATGTAATGAGAATGAAAAGAGCTTCAAAATACTCCAACACTTACTATTTATATGCCTCTTTCTCCATGTAAAGAAAGAGCATGTGATGATGAATTTCACAGACATTCAAAGTTTTAAAAAAAGCCATTCAGCAATAACAAGTCATTGTTTCTTTTACTGTACTTTAGAAAGTAAGTTCTAGGCTCAAAAGCCCACAAAAAGAAAAAGGGATTAGTCTCATAATCAGCAAGCTGGGTAACAAAATTTTACTTTAAATGGAAATATTTTCTCTTATGAAATTTTCAGCTCCTGTTTTGGTCAGTTTTAATCCTAAGAGAGGGGTAGATAAAAAAATAATCAGAGCAGTATTAAAATTTTCTTCAGCTAAATGGTACTAATAGTCTAAGCTTATTCTATACTGACTAAAACTTTATGAAGACAACTGATCTCCAAGGCAGACAGACACAGAGGTCAGATGAATAAGCCTTCTACTGGCTATAGAAAGACCTAGAGGATTAAGGTTGGACACATAAAAAGGTGAGATGCATCTCACTATCACAAAAATAAATACGTAGGTATGTCAATGTTATGGTAAGCAAGGGATGACTTGTTGCTGAGAACTAAAGACTGATGAACATATAGAATTATCGGGGGTTTTTTTTTAAGCATACAGTCTGAATATGATGCTCCTAAAGTTTTTGAACCATGAACTACACAAATAGATCTTATTTTTGTCACAGATAGTTTAGAATACTTAACCAAAAACAGTGCAACAACTGATAAGGTTTCTGTATACTAATGTAGAATCTTTTCCAATTCTGCCTAGGACCATGGTCCCTAAACAGAGTTTGGAAACCCATGAACTAGAGAATTATGAAAAAATATTAGATAGATAAGCAACGACAAAGAAAGTGAGATCATAAAGTGGCAGTTATTTAAACATTCATTTTAGAAAAGAAGTCTAGATGACTCCAACAGTGGACCATTTCAAAGCTCACGGCACAGCCATTATGATTAGTCAAAACTATAAGTGTTATTGCTTGACAGTAAGGACTGCTCAGTAAATGAACTTTTGTTTTGTCAGAACAGACAGTCTTTGTACTATGTTAATTCCTATAACATTCTTGAAGTGTTACAAAAGTGGGAGAAAAGTACAAACACAACCAAAGGAAAAAAAACTCATTAAAATATTATAGTAGAAATTAAAATTTATCACTCCATGAAATTCTCTTCATAATGATCTAGATGCATCACCAGCTTTACAATGCTCAATATTACAGCTCTAATATGCAACATAATTTTTCAATATACTAACATCAATACTCACTAACCTGATTCTATTTATTTTTTTTCAGTTATATAGTCTAGACACTGAAGAGCTCTCTGATCTGCTTATTCTGACAACTGAAACGGCGCATCTAAGAAACGACAACATTAAATTACTGTTTAAATTCATGTGTTATTGCCAAAGAGGGATGTTTCTTGCCATATAGTTAATGAAAGCAGTCAAATTTAAGGTTATTTTAAATCTTGCTCTTATCATGTTGTTTATTGTACAAACTCTATAAATATGGTACTTTCTTTCCTTTTAGAAATGTTTTCTAAATGGATCAATGCCCGCAACAGGGATATGGCAAAAGTATAAATACTTTTTAACATTTTATGCTTTTAGACATATGTAAGTTCAAGTCTTCATCTAAGTTCAGAATATTCCCAAGTTATTCACACATTAACTTCTATATAGATGTCATAAACTAAAGAAGCAACCTCTGGCTGGTCAAGCTTCCTTGCAAGGACACCAAACATGCATTTTGTAAATTGGCTATAAACATACTATACAGATAAGTAGGTACTCTTGTAATATCTCAACACTTTCAAAATTCTCTTCCTTCCTTTTTCTTATTATTTAGTTGAACTTTGCTTAAGAAACCTTAAATCTACAGTCCAAATGTCAGAACTTACCCATGTCGCTTGATTCCACATGATTTGTACAAAATACACAACGTAAATTGAAGTTGAGATGTTTCAACTTTGCTGATATTCTTTGCTGTTTCTCAAACAGTTTTAACATGTTAGTTCTGAGAACTAAAATCTCTTATAGCAAATAAATCCAGAACCCTTCCAGCAGAATTGCACTTCATACTGGATGGAAATGATGCATGTTGTATACCTCACTGTGCAGTCTCCTCTTTTGAAGTCATGAATGACAACAGGTACTTGTATTGTAAAAAGTATAACATGTTAAATCACCATAGTTGCACGATGGGCAGAAGAAATACTTCTTCACTACAACTTTGAAACAAAGGTGTAACATTAGCACCTTTTACTTAAACCAACATCTTCTATATCTATAATACAACATCAGTTTAAGTAATAAAACTCTCAACGCTTCTTGATCCTGCTAAGAATTGTTTGTCGATTAGGAAAAAAACATTGATGTAATATTAAAATTTCTAACATTTGCAAATAAGATTACACATCTGTAATAATGCATCAACCAGTCAACACAATCTTTAAAACAGGTAGGAGGAAATACCTCAGCCCTTTAGCACAGAAGAAAATACAGAGTTACAAACTTTAGACAAAATAAACGCAGATTCTTTTCCCCACCTTCCTACCAATTTAGTTTGTAGGGCTGGTAGTTAAACACAGAAAATAAACTGTTTGGTTGAACTGAGCAAATGGAAATAACAGAGAGAGGAAAAATGGAGCCCAAAAGGTTGGTTTTTTTTCTTCAACTCCAGTGCAGTCACCCACATTTCAGAGAGATTTTTTTCTTTGCCTGAGAGAGGGAACATTGGCTATTGCATTGCAGGGCTCACTGACTACCTCCTGAAAGTGACCTGGAAAACTCAATTTCCACCTCAAACAGCTGCCAGACTTTAAAAGAAATATTCTATTTCCTTAGCACTATTTTTTCTATAAATCAAGAACTAGATACAGCTGTGCTTTCACTAATTCATGACTGTTTTGGCCATGGAAAGAAAGTACTGCTAACTGAATTGCACAAGCAGAATAAACTTTCTCTTTTACTGTTTTGTTCCTGGTTTTTGGCTTGAGGCTTTTTTTCATATGACTATCCAAACACAGAAGAACTGATAGACACCACTACTTTTTGACAGATATATCAAGCAGAAAGTTTTTCACACAGCTTTTCTAGGAACTGACTAATATAAAAAGGAACAGCAAACTGTAGTGAATACTGAGTCTATTCTGTGCATTTAAAAAACACTTATTGTTCATATCATCTATACTCAGCCTTCATTGAGCATATATTATGGCAATCAACATGAAATGACATATTTGCATGACATAGTTTTACACTCTCTTCCTGAGATTGATTTCATTTTTCTCTTTCCACCATTTAGTCTACTGTTCATTCTAGTAATGATCTTTCTTCATCTTCTCTTTCATTAGCCACTCCCTGTGCCATGAAAAAAAGACTTTAAAATCTGTCTAGCTATATTTTCACAAGTCCATACAGAAGTGGTACATGTTTCTTCCCAACAAAACTAGAATTCTAAAATTCTCATTTCCTTGACAAGAAAAAAGTGAGTTTTTGGCAATTTGAAGATTTCTCCGTCCGTATTTTTCTTGGTTCTTCATTTTTTCAAAATCATTCTGATGGCTGTGACATTTCCTTAAGGGGGTAACACAGTAAAGCATATTTATTTATCCATAACATAAAAAGACAAATCAGAGACATATATATTACTTCTATACCAGTGTATCTTCATAGTCCTTGACAGATACATTTTTCAACTATCCCTTAATGCCTTGTCTGCTGTTGAATCTGTTTTACTAACATATACTGCTGCTTTTTGACCTCACAGAGCTTGCTCTTCCATTTCGTGTCAGCACTATCCCTTATATCAAGTGACTAGCAAATTACACTTTGCAGTCAATGGCTTCTATTTCTGGAACACATTTTAAAACAATATTTACAATTTAAACTAAGTGATATCAAGGCTACTTTACAGTACACTGAAACTGAGCTGAATTAGTCTGAAAGTTGACAATGTCCACATTCAACCTAATATAAGAGTTCTTAAAGTCTATATAATCCAAGGTTTTGTCATGTTGAGATAGAAGTGACCCTCAATTTGTTTAAAAGATCTCACAGAGCTCTTCATTCAAATTCCCTGCAAGGGCTTCACAATGGTAATTCTAAAGTTGAAAACTACTGACTGCTCTCTCAACTTTTACAAATATGTGTGCTCAGATTAAGTGGTTCAGGACCCACTACCTGAATAACATACCTTAGTAATGCAACTATCTAGTTATAGATGTTCAGCCTGCAAGGAAAAAAAGAAGCTAATCTGTCCTCTAGTGCTTCATATTTGCAGAGGATAAAGATACCCTAGATGACATGCAATAATGCACTAGTTTGTCCAAGAACTCTCAAAGGAACCAGCACGAACTCTACCACAAACCACTTACACATGGAAGTCAGGGTTGGGTTTTTTCCAATTTCAATTCATTCAAGATTTCACTACAGATGTTTCCTTGAAGTCCTACAGATGAAGAATTCTCTCTTTTCCTTAGGAAGCCAGCATGGAAAGTAAAATAACTGTAAAATCACCACAAAGGTTCTTCCTTCATTCTCAGAAGGTCAAGGAAAGGGACACTGATGGATTCTTTCCTATTCCCTTTGCTTCTTACAATTCTAGTCTTGGGGAAGTCTAAGGCCTCCCAGGTGCCTGAGGAATGACAGTTCTCATCTTTGTGGAAACATTAGGGAAACACCACAAGGAGTCAAAAAGTATTCACTCCTATGAACCCCAGGAAAACATACAGACAAATTAAATATTGTACACACATAGATATTTGCATCGTTTTCCTTCTCCTTTACAAAACTGCTTTACACATGAGCTAGAGTCCCCTACAAAGCAAAGTATTTCTTCTGAATGAGTTCTCCAAGCCATCGAGTCTCCCTCACTCTTCTCTTGTCAAACATTTCAAAATTTACAGTACTATAAATACACAGTTTGACAATTTAAACTAACAGGTATTTTACTTTAATACCACATAGGATGTTTGCAAGACAAATAATAACATACAAAATAATTATGGGACCTGTGGAATTCAGAATTTTTTTTTTTTGCATGCATTAATATATGTGCATCTATTATTTTATTCACCTTTGCAGTTAGAAAGCCACTTTGTCCAGGGTAGTGGCCATTTTCTTTTGACTTAGAGTAGTATATCTTAATGAAGAGTCACTAAAATGACTTTGTCTATTTTGGCAAAAGTTATTAAAAAGTGTCTATAAGGGGATCCCAGTCAACAAATTAACTGACACATCAGCAAAAGCTATCAGCAAAAGATTTAATAATTCTAATTTCAAAAATAAAGTGTCTGTGTTTAAACAAAGAAAATACCCAGGAGGGAAGGAAAGAGGAAAGGGGAAAGGGGAAAGATAAAGAGAGATAAGACAGACATACATATGTGGAAAGATTCTCTAATTCACAATAAAGTCTGAAATGATTGGCAATAAAATTGTTTCTTTAGCCTTCCCAAAAAAGCTGCAAGCCATCCTAGCATTTGGCAAATGAGTATGCAGAGCCTAGGGTGAGATCATAATACTTTATTAGGAGCTTAGGATTCTTGGTGTGGTTATTGTTTTAATTCTCTGGAAGGCGACAGTTGGTTTGTGTGGTTATTTTACCTCTGGGCAAAGACTCCATTTGTCTGTTGCTCTTTATCTGTTTTGAGTTGGTAGGTTTCTCGAGGCTAATCTTTTCTCAAACCATCCTAAGAATTGTCTGATCTAAACTATAATCTGTTGCACTAGACTCTTTAAACACTAAGAAGATTTGTTTTTAAGCAGAATTTATTTGTATGAGCCTCAATATTCAAAAGCATTTGAGTCATTATCGTTACTGTATTTACAAATAATAACAATTGTTTCAGTCTGAATCAATCAGTGTTAAGTGAAGCATGACAGTTTTACAATTACAATATGTATTTAGTTTAAATTAATGCTGTTTCAATAGGAAACATGAATTCTATGAAACCATAGAGAAGTATGTAACTGCAGGTATACATCTCACAACTCAACTAAAACAAACGCCAAAGTGCTAAAACTCTGTGTTTCTTCCCTTTAAGTTTCAGCATGATTTTTAAATATCTGGAAAATCTCTGCTAACAGTTTTATCAAAAGTGCTACTTCCTACTTATCTTCTAAAATACTCTCCTTGGAATGTTCTTCAGTTCAATTTTTCTCTAAGTATACCAAGTCTGCCACCTAGTGCTTTATGGCTACCTGCAGTACACATTTGATTATTATTTTTTTTACAGTTCTTTTAACAAAAGATGTCATGCTCTCAGTACCTGAATACTTATACACACACGTTTGCCTACACACACTCAGATCTATCTTCACATTCTATCTTCCTGCTGACAGGCTGCATTTCATGTTTCAACAGCTATTAGACCATATTTGCATTTCTTGACTGGCACTTAAGTGTCTTGTTAGTGTGTTCTTCTGCTGCTAGATCTGAAAAATCTCACAATGATTGTAAAAGGAAAAGTAATTTATGAAAAACAAAAGAAAGACAAAACCAAGGCATTATGTAAGTATAGCATGAGAAATATAGGGGAAGCAAGAATCTGGTTTTGGCCTAGTACAGCTCTACACACATTCACTCTTATTTAATGGGGAGTACCTTAGTGTGGTACCCCCAGCACTTCCAAGGGACATCGTGGAAGGATCTCTGAGCTAAATGTCCTCAGGATCATCTGTATGGGATCCAGGGGCAACAGTCCTTCAGTAGTGGCATCTTACATGGAAGAGAAAAGCTAGGGAATGATGCAAAACCAGATTCTATTCTCAAAAAAAAATCCAAGCAGCTGGGCTGGAGTAGACCAAGAAGTGATTTATGGCAGATCCCAGTGTTCACTCCCAAACTGAGAGCAACCACTGACAAATCTAGCATCCATCTGCCCCTAGAACAATCCCTTTTCACAAAGGTTCCTTATGCCTGAATATGTCTATTCTCCTGTGGTGATGGACTATGTTTCTGCCCTGTCATTTTGCCAGATTATCACAAGGCAGCTAGACAGATCCCAAGAGAAAGTTTTGCATTGTATTGTACAGTGAGATTTCTTTTAACAGTTATAATTCTGATTTTAATGAAATGGTAACATTTGTAATACAACAGGTGTTACAGAATTTTGAGCATGAAGAAGTCCAGAAAAGAAGATATGTCCAAACAGTAAGGCTACATCAGGTGGGAGGAGCCTACCAATAGGTAATTTTAAAGTTTAAATTGGGGGTTGATATCATATATAAGGTTGTATTATCTGATACTTTTGCTCTAAGACATGGTTGAGTTTGTTTTTAAAAAGTTATTAGAGCTACTGTATTGCCAAAGATTGTTTACTTTCAGTAATCTACTACTCAAGACCAAAAAAGTCAGAAAGGAAAAATATAAAGTAAGACTTCTAAAGGAATAATAGGTCCTTTGGTCCAAAGTCTGGGTATTGAAAAGAAATTAAGACTCTCTTCTTAATTTTTATCAAGTGAGATGATTTTTAAATAAATGAGATACAACAAACGACTGTTTTTGTTTCAAGCATCACATATACTTTTAAATTAAAATCAAAATTGACAAGAAAAAAAATATTAAGGAGCATAGGCAAGGTCCAGCATCTTTCCTTTACTTTGCCCTTTGGAAGACCTGCTGCATCAGCAGTAATAGGGGTAATGCAGCTCCAGGACTGGACTAGGATCCTTACGAGGTATTACAGCCAGAAACAAACTTTTCTCCTCCTTCTCCAACTCCCTGCACAGACACCAGATGTTATCCTGAGATTTTTCACTGAATGGACACATTTCATGTTTCCTTTCAAGTATGAAAGCTACTCATACAATTCTTTATTTCTGAGAGCTGCTGACATACTGAGACAATAATTCCTTATTGCCATCCTTTCTGGTTTTACACCAAGTAAACATGCAATAGTGTTATGAGCTATAATGATTTTATGGCTCAGAGTTTAGAACGGCATGGTAATGCCATAAACCAATTATTCTGGTCACTCCCAAAAAACTTGTTGCAAAATATTTAGTAGCTCACATACAATCACATATTTTGCCCTGTACTTTAAGTGGAGAAAAAAAGGCAATAAACTTTTTCCAATGACCATTTAAAAACCCAAATCTATGAATATTATTTTCCTACTAATCATTATGTTGGATTTTTTTTTGTGATAAACATCTGAGAACTCAGCAATGTTTTGTCTGGCTTTCCATTTACTCCTCCATGTCAACAAGATTGACTAGAAAAGGTCAGCAGTGCCAGTGTTTTGAAGCACACCCTTAAGGCTTCTGCAAATGGACCTATCATCTTTTTTTCCATGCTTCACTCCAGAAGAACATTTGAAACGGTGGCTGACGAGTCAGTGTGAAGCAAATTTCATAAAGCACTGAGGTGACAGTAAGATTAGACAGAGCTGCAGAAAGAAGCCAAATCAACCTAGGAAAACAGTTAAGATAAAATTTGTACATTCTTGCAGCCTCTTTTCTGTACAGCTATTTGTGCTTCCTCTTTTTTAAGGGCTGTAAATCCAACAATATCTCTATCACGTGCATAAATTCTTGTGAAGATGTAGAATAAGTGATCAACATGAATCATTCAGTTCCTCATGGTTTTAATACTCTTTATAAACGATCCATCCCTCCTGACCTCTATTCAGCCCTGGATTCTCTAATCCTTCTCAAAGTCCATGCTCTAATCTCTTACAAATTTAGAAGTAGGTCTGCTCTGTTGTGCAGCACAGTAAATTATAAGGAGTTACTCTGGATGCATAATGCACTTCTATATGCAAAACACAAGTTTCCCTTTGTTTTTCAGTTCACAGATAGTCATGGGCCTGTGTTCAGTCCAAAGATGAGCACCAGATTAATCAAAGTTGCTAACTTACTGCAACTGAAGTGCACTGTGTCTACATTCTGGTTGTGCATTGCAGAGAAAATCTTAAACGTACAGAGGTTTCATACTGTAAACTGTAACCCACTACTGCTGCCTATGGTCAAAAAGCAACCAATCTGCATAACCAAATGGAGAAGCTCCTCATTCTCCTCTCTTCCTTGTAGATGGCAGCACCCAGAATTAACAAATCGAAACAAAAAAAAAAAAGGTTCTAAACATTCTTTTAAAGAGCAAAAGGGAATAAGAAGCTAAGATGTGTAAATCCACATATATTTGTTTCAACTACACTTCGTTAGCTGGCTACTAGACTGCTCTTAGCTAGGAATTCTCCTGGTGGAACTCAAGTGCTCAACTCATCTGGGAACTCTAACTCTGCAGCCAAACAATATGATTTACACTCACTGTACTGATTTGCTGTAAGCTTTTATGCTTCTGCTTGTAGTAGCATTAGAATCCATCAGTTGTGCTTCTTGTTTGAAAGGCAGCATTGAAACTGTGACACTCCAAGTAAGCTACAGCAAGCAGACATTTTAAAAAGTTTTTGACTTTAGAAAAATGGATATCTAAAATATGTAATGAAGAAAATCACATCCTTTCAAAACAAGGGATTGTTAGCAAGTCTATAATTCACCCTTTGTATAGTAACAAGTTATGAATTGTAAATTTGAACTCCCATTTTCTCTAGAACATGGGTTTAACTATTTCTCCTTTTATGATTTATATGCTTTGTGCCTGTAAAAAACCCAGGTTAGAATCACAGAAGTGGCATTTGTCTCAGTGATTCCTCCCAATCAGTCTAAAACCATCTGGTTTTGCTGCTTGTTTCTTTTCACTGATACCAACAGCAATGTATTTCTAATGTTGAAATGTGAAGAAGTAATGCAGTCATTTGGATGCACGCTTTGCTATCTACATGTCACTGTTATACATCACGTTGGGTGGGATGCCAAAGAACAATAACAACAACAAATACAAAGGCATTATGGCAAAATTTTGTATTTATGGTTTGTGTACATGCATAAATCAGCTGTACAACCACCTCTGGCCTCCACTCAGAATTCGTTCATATGGATTGAATCAGTATCTGATCATTCATTTCTAACAGAAAGGCCTGGGGACATCGAGCCTCCCTACCAGAAATACAGAAACACAATCCAGAAGCAGACTGGTACTCAGCCTAGAATATTTACACAGACAAACAAAACTGACTAGTAAATTAGTGAAGCTTTCTTGTGTATTCATTTTCTTCCTTTTATTATAGATATCTTTGGTGATATTTCTTCTGATACTGGCAAAAAATTGCACAGCAAACACTTTTGGCTCAAGAAATTCTTCTTCTGACAAAGTTCCTGCATTGGAAATTGTTGAACGTAAAGAAGGAAATACCACTGTGTGTTCCTCCATTTGCTATATTTTTCCCTTGACATTCACATTCAGCCACTACTGACAACATGGTTCTAGAGCAGATAGATCACCATGCAGCTGCTCATGTATTCTTTTACATTCAGTACTTTCTCTGTTTTTTATGTCTGCTCTCATTCTCTTACACTCAGTGAAGTTTTTTCTCTCTGTTGTTTCAATCATACAGTGAAATCATGAAGAATGAAATGAGAATTATTTTCATAGAAGCAATGAGCATGTTTAACACAATCTGCATAACACACTATTGCATTTCCTACTCTAATTTCATTAAATTTTGATAATTTCAAGTATGAAAGCTACTCATGTAGAAAACCATCATGTTTTGAAATGTGATTTTAGAATGAAATCTAACTAACTGCTCCTGTACCTCTAAGATTTTATGCCTTTGCTGCTCTCTACGTTTATCCTCTCGGCATAATATCTTTTCATTAAGTCCTTGCAGTGTTCCAGCATGTTCCTTCCTATATAAATCTCATTCTTTTTGATCATGCTAGACCTATCTGCAATTTTCTTGTGTTATCACTGGTGCTCAGATGACTTCTTCAATCACAACATAATCCACATAAAGCATTAATATTCTGCTTGAGTTCCTATATCACTACTAAAGAAAACAAAAAAGGAATAAGCTACAACAATCTGTGATTCCACTGGCTATCTCCACTAAGTTTAGAGTTCACTTACTATGTTTAACAGTCTACTGATGTTAATACCAGTACCTATATAAACAGCAGTCTGTTTCCCCCCTCCATGGCTTTGAGGATGGCCACTACAGCCAAGAGGGAGAAAAGGACTAGGCAAGAACTAGGTAAGCTAGACAGACAGCAAGAGATGGAAATAGCTGAACTTTTATAGGGCAGTGGGTATTCACAGTATCACAAGCTGCAGAGAGTTCCTCTGAGTCAACAAACATTCTCAATCCAAATCCTGTTCTTAAAAAGAAATCGGGGTCATCCAGCATCATACGAAAGTCAGCCATACACTCAGAGTTGAATTCAAAGGCTTTGGCTTAGAAAAACATTCCAATTTAGAGCAGTATCTACATAAGTGGAAATAAAAGGTAACATTTGAATATTTAAGATTGATCATTTTTAAGACAGTTAAACTCAAGCATGTGACTAAAGCTCTACTGAAGAGTATCTCAATCATCCAGCACATTTCTAGTTGTATTCTTGCTTTAACACCATTTACTGATCTTGATTCTAAATGACAGAAACAAATATGCCTAGCATTTGTATTTCTCATAATCAAATGCTACTCATGAGTAGCACAATTTGGTTTTCCCCTCTCTTAAGGAATAACTATTCTTGTTTAAAAAGAAAAAAAAACCTCAAAAATTCTTTACTCCAAGAAGTGAAACAGCAATATGTCTAAAGAGAAAGTTTCTTACAGGAACAGAGTAGTGAAATAAGCACAGAAAAATTCCATCTGAAAGTCTACCTTGTACAAAAGCAAAACATATAAATTAGAATCTATGGTAAGGCCATAGTTTAAAATATTTATATAAATAAGAAGCTAGAGTATCTTTATGACATATCTTTTTATACATGACCTGGTGCTAATGGATGGTTCTGATAAGCAATTGACATTGAAATTTTAGGCCAATCAGTTATCCACAAATTATTAAATTATTGCGTAATATGATGCATCAGCCACCACATGTTAAGAAATGCAGAATTCTTTTAGTTTAAATTAACACAGTCTCATTACTTCCAGATAAAATAACGCTGAAAATTACTTATATATAATACTTTAAATGACGGATAGTATTAAAAGATTTAGCATTCCAGAACCACAAGATTTAAAAAATATTTTAAGATCTGACAGAAAACAAATAATAGTAGTGAGTTAATGGCAAAAGGGTATCTTGAATATAGCACAATTTGTCTCCAACATGATTTATAGACTCAACCTGCAAGATCAGAGCAGAAAAATTAAGTTTTTCATTGAGGTGTCTGAGGTCTACAAACGTCATTATTGTCATTTATTTTCCACTTTCTAATTTTAATAATGCTTATTCTTAAAAGGACAAAAGAAATGTTGATACACGTATCCAAAATAGCCTATATAGCATTTCTCCTCATAGTATGAACTACTCATACGCTCATTAACCACCTTTAAATGTACAAAATTTGTAAAATTTAGATACAAAAATTCATTTGTTTGAGCATTGAAATTTCTTTTTTGAATTTAGAAAAATTTCTCATGCTACAAAGAAATGGAGCTGAATATATTTGACCACAGTTTAGAGTACAGTTTTAAGGAGGATTTTAAACTTGATCTATTTTATGTAAGCTGTCAACATCAACAGCATCTTCAAAATACAATATTTAAAAATTCACTTTCAGTTTAAAGCATCACATTTGAACTTAACTTGAGAGAAAGAAAAAAAAAACCCACAACAAATCCACAAAAAACCCACACCAAATCTCTTCAATACCTTGGAAAAGGAATAAATCTTTTAGGTCTAGGGATACATTGGCATCTATATTATAGTATGTGTCTATTTTGTTCAGTAAAACATACTTTGCAGACGCAAATCATTTAAGGTAGAAAAGAAATATTACTGAAGAAAAGAAACATTCATTTATTAGGTAAAAGATGCCTTAAAGAGATTCTAAAACAAACCTTTTGCACACATTCTAAAATGAAATGCTAACAAACAAGATAAACAATCAGTAAGAATGCTACAAATATGTTCAGATATATGTAGATTTACGTTTGAGGCAGAGATGATATCAAAAAACAATAGACAAATGCATCCAATTGTCTGACATTGAGCAAATATGCACAAAAGGTAAAACAGGATTCTACAATATCCCATACCTTTTATGGTGATGAAAATTACTATTTAACATCAATACTGACATAGCAAAAGCAGTGGAGCTCACTAAGGGATTTCTGTACCTGGGTAATAAGAATTCTCATCCCTTTAGGTCTTTTACTATGACTACCAGAAATGTAATGCTTTAAAGTAAACTTTCCAGAGGCACCTTTTCTACAACAATAAGAAAACATGGAGACAACAAACAGTATTATTTTATGACTCTGGGGAGCAGCTGTGTATCATGTTCCTGGGAGGCAGACTGACTAAACCATTCAGCATGTCCTCAGAAATAGTATTGTTTAGCCCATTTGCATTTCCCATCACAAATTCTTTTTTAGCAATGACACATTTATTCATTCCTTTCCCTCTCATATCACACAATCACAGAATCTTAAGGGACCTTGACAGATTATCTAGTGCAACTTCCCTGCCAGAGCAGGACCATGCTGAGTTACAAAGAATGGCTTGGTCATTCCTTCTAACCTAGGCATAAGGAATCAACTTTTTTTACTCAGCTTTTACTCACAGACAAATTAACAGAGAACCCCAGTGAAGCATTCTAGTTCTCAACCAAAACATCAACAAACTTCCAAAAATCTACAGAAAATTATTTAACTTTTCCAAGAAAATTAAATTATAACATAATATGTGAAGAGCATTTAAGTACTGAACATTAAAAATAGAAGTACTTACAGTAACATGTTCCCCTAAGTGGATTTCCAAGATACCTATTTTCCGAGTCACAGCTGCAGGGGAAAAAAAAAAAAAAAAAAAAAAGACAAAACCAAATATTCCCATTAAAAACAGTATTGTTTTAATAACAATGCAGCTATAGTATTTAATCCAAACAGCACAAGTTTCATTATTAGTGTCAAAAATACATGAAAATATAAAGTGTTTTACAGAGTTCTTAATTAGGACCTGCTATTTTCAAGAGGCACCTCTCTCTCTTTTCCATATAGAAGAAAGCCAGAGTGATGAGGCTCTTGAACAAGGCACTTCAGTCATGTGCCCAAAGACAGTGCCCATATTGTAGGACTTGCCACAGGTCATATGCCTCCACTAATGAACAAAAGTGCACCAGGCAGGGAGACTGAGGACTTGATTTCTAATTACAGAATCCCAGAATGGTGGGAGTTGGAAAGGACCTCTAGAGATCATCCAGTCCAAGTCCTTTCTAAAGCAGGTTCCCCTCAATCAGGGGAAACAGGAATATGTTCAAGTGGGTTTGGAAACCTCCAGAGAAGGAGCTTCCACACCCTCCCTGGGCATACTGTGCCAGGGCTTCCCCACATGAACAGTAAAGTTTTATCTTGTGTTCAAGTGGAACTTCCAGCTTGTGCTCATTATCCCTTGTCCTGTCACTGTACACTAGGGAGAAAAGACTGGCCCCATCCTCTCAACACCTGCCCTTTACATACATATAAGCACAGAAATATGCCTTCTCTAGTCTCCTCTAGAATTCTCTGGATGCATCCCCCAATGCTCCAGTGATAGTTTACTCTCTTGGCTGGTTTTGATCTCTTCACTAGCCCTCTTCAACAGAACAGCTGAGCATTGATCAGAGATCATTCATTGCAGAAAAAGTTCCTAAATACAGCTTCCTGTAATATACATCTGTATAGTCCTGGTACACTGTTAGACCAAGCTTTGCACCCTCCGTCACCTTCCACATCTCTTCATGCTATCCCTTCAGTGATGGGACACAATGTCTCCATTTCTAACCACACAAAACTGACTCTGGTGGGCTGCAATGCAAACTGATATTTCCAACTCTTTCAAGGGAAACAAGAAATAGATCTGACAATAACAGAAAAACTCAAACCTCTAAGCATAAAATAATTATTACATTCTCGTACACCACAGAGGACTTAAGGTGATCCAAAGCCATGCTGTCTGCTCTAGAGAGACCAGTCCTAAGTTACATAGCTGCAACTAGACCAGGGCAACTGCTCAGAATTTGTAGCCATATATGTAGCACTACGAGCACAGCAACATCTCAGCTTCTCTGAGCTTCAGAGGCATTCGCTTCTCTTCACCAACCACTCAGGGCATCAGGAGAAATTCAGACAGAATTCTGCAAACTGATGCTGCTCACAAGATAAGTATGTGATAAGAGCTGAAGAAATATCTTTCTTACCAGTAAGATACATAGTTATTTTCAGAGATGTGAAATATCCTACAGAATTGCACAGTGATAATATTGATTTATATAACATTTCTCTAAAAATGACATGTACCTTAATAGAAAATGATTATCCTGCTTTTGGCTATTCTACCAAAGTCTTCAGCAAGATTATAATTTTCTATTAAATACACAGAATGATTCATAAAACAAAGAGAAAGCTTCTCATTGCCTACTAACTTCCATATAAATATTTTCCCAGAGGAAATCTGGATCATTTAATATCTTGGAATAACTTTTCCTTGCATTGTTCTAAGAAAATCATATTGCAGGGAGATATTTTTTGTGGGTTTTATGTGTGAGTAATATTAAAAAAAAACTTTCTACATTAGATGTCATATCACTTAACAAGATGCAGACCACAGAACAGTGTTGGTATTTCTGCTGGTCTCTTTAACAATTCCCAACCCATTATTCTTACCTGCTCATTATGATTAAACAGTAGCCAGAGAATCTCCTTGACCCTTTGTTACCATATCATAAAGAAAATAACAGTAGCAGTAAAATGGAAAAGTGGAAAAAAAAAGATGTTCTGCACTCTGCCCTTGCCCACTCCTGGCTTCATGTCAGTGTGAAAAAATCTTTACAGGGTCAACTCTACAGAAATTCAGCTTTTTTTATTTTAAGATATAAAAACTTTCTTTTACATTCCAAGAAAGAAAAACAAAACCCAAACCCAACTCTAACTGCAGAACACAATTTGTGGTCTTGTCCAAACAGGCACTCTGGCCCTACAGTCTTTTCCACAGAATTTAGAAGAGAGAGAGATGCTGAAGCATCTCTCTTGCATGTATTTGTAACATTGATCTGCTTGACGTGTTTCCTTCTAAATATCACAAAACACTAACTAAATGCTTCAAAGAACAGCTCACTATTTAAACACGTTAAGATTTTGAAAAGAGACTCGGGTATCTGAAAGTGCCTTCAGATTGGCAATTTTCAGAGAAATACCTAAAGGAAAAGGATCAGTCTTAAGTGAAGAGAATTTCCCTTTCTATTATTGCCTGTAAGATTGTTGCATTGACAAGGCAGCATATCATGTAAAAATTATAGTGACATAAATTATTGTAAAAGGATTTTTTTTCTTCTGAATTGTTTCAAAGGCAAAGCAGAATATTAAATACAGTCACAATTCAGAATATACTGGGGCTTTATATCAGAACACAAGAAATACATAACTGCTTATTCAGAGTCTTTTTTCAGACAAGACTAGAAGCTTTCTCTGAAGGCAAAAATCTTACCCTGCTATTTACTGACAACCATACTGATTTATATACAAAGAAGAGTGATGTCTGACCACCAGTAACAATAAGCTCTACAACTTTTCATCACAAGCAACTAAACAAATTCCACTGTGAACTCTTGCTGGTCGCAGTACTCACCTGTGGTGGTTTCACCCAGGGTCTAAAAGAAGCTTAATTTGCTTCCGACACAAAACAGGACAACTTTTTTCTTTTAAACAAAAAAAACCTTTATGAAAAAGAGAAGCTGTTTCCATACAGTTTCCCTTCTCCATTCAACTACCCTTCTAATCATATGAAACCACCTGTGGATCAATAATTACAAGAACCCAGGGTTTTCCAGCATCACATATACCTTTCTAGTATTTTTATTTCTATCACAGAAAAAACTCACAAGAATACTTAAACCAAAAATTATCTATAAATTCCATCTAATGCACCACAGGTTTTACTAATTAAAAGAACACACAAAAGTATGCTTAATACAAAAATTACTAGGTATGGAATATTTTGCAATATACAAGTATTCATAAGAATTCATTCAAATCCAAATAATTACTAATTCCCTGACAATTACAGGAGTGACCTTCAAGAACCCTGAAGAGACAATGGCAATGCAATTTTACAGCCATCCATCTCAGTTGTTTCTGTATAATGCACAATGAAATGATGAAATATGCATAATTTAAAAAGAACTGTGAATAACATCACAGCAAAGTATTTTGACATATTATCATATATATTATACTTTCTATTTTGGGAGCCTCATGGGAGGACATTGTACTCAAAGAGCTGGAGACATTTGGCCAGGCATGTCTGATCTACTAGTCCTTGTTTGTCAGGTTCCAGGAGCCCGTCTGCGAACAAGAGAAGCTGCTGTAAGGGAAGGAGCTGGAAGGCCTTGTGTCAGTCTGTACTGTGAGCTGGTAAGGGTCAAAGAGAATCTTCTAGTTTGTCAGGAGGAGATATATGGCTTTGCTTTTAAACAAGATAAACAGCCTCATGGTACAGGAAGGAGGACGGACCTCTCCATGGAGAGAATATATGCAGCACACCAAGGGAAATTCCCCACTGTGTCCCATTCAGTGCTGCATGCGCATAGGGTTCCCAGCAACTGAAGGGAAACAAGATTTACCTGCTATCTGTATTCCTCTTTTTTTGTTTTTCTGTCTTATTAAAACAGCTAGTTAATCACACCATTTGTTGCCAGATCTTAACGAGATCAAGAACCCTGCACTGCATCTCTTATGATTCCTCCTCTGCACCCCAGTGCAAAACACTTTCATAAGGTCGATTAGGAACAGCAGGAGGTGAAATTCTTACTAGTTAGGGAAGCATGCTTTCATTCAAATGAAAGATCCTGTTTAAACACTTAGTTTTCAATGGAGTGAAAAGATGAAACTAATTGGATTAGGAATACATCTAAAATTATTCACCTGAGTATGTACGCTAGGTTCCGAATAAATTTAGTTTTGTCTTTTAATCCTATCCTATTTCATTAAGCATATGTACTGCTCTGTATTAGCCACTAATTATGGTGCCAATTACAAAATTTCCTATTTGTTGAATAATTTCCTTATGAGATTTACTCATTGTAATAATTTTTGTACCTTTTCCAAAAGCCAGCATACATCTGACTGTATGCAAAGCATAATATATGCCTCATATCTGTGAAATGAGAGCTACACTTGTTATTTTATGTGCCATAGGGCTATGATCATTTGCTTTAAGTGGTAATAATGAATGAGCAGTTCCACCCTGGCATGGCTCCAAAGACACAACTCCCATTTACAAGGACAAATGGAGGAAGGCTCCTGCCAGGTTACGTACAAGTTCTACGGTATGTTCCAGTACAAAAGTATTCAATTCATCAAGCTCACTGACCTCCTGATGGCCTGCTATTAGCAGTTATTCCCCAACCTTTCCCTCAATTATCCTTTCAAAACTGAACCATTTTCTTTCAACGTCTTTTTTATTCTCTGTATTTCCTTGGAGTTTAAAATAAAAGTACTGGACAAAGGCATTAAAAATAAATATCTCTTCTCATGTATATGACCAAGTAAATGAGACTTTCTGGTTTTCTCTCAAAACACCATAAGTGTCACCAATGTATACATTAAAATCCACAGATTTGGGGTTTTTTTAAAAAGTGAAAGGAGTTTTTTGTAAGGCAGAGTTTACAAATTATTGTTGTTTACAAACACTGATGCAGCCAAGCAATGTGTATGATCTTGTGCACTGTATCTGCATCTTCCAATAAAGCTAAGTAACTGGCAGTAGAGAAATATGTATTTATATGTCTAATTTTATTGTGCTTCTGGTATTTCCCTTAAAGAAAGGGAGACAATCAATGTGCTCACCTAAAGAAAATTATCAGAATCTAAAATGAACCTAGATCTATTGCTTCCTAGGCTACTGATTTGATCATGTGGAAGTTTTCTCTTAACAGTTCATCTAACCTTTGACCATAAAGGCAAGATTTTTTGCAGTTCTGCTGCTACCACTAATTATAAACCTTTGATTTCAATCAAAAGTGAAGGAAATAAAAGGAGGAAGAAGGGAATAGTAATTTAAGTAAGGCTGGTCTTTAGCTATTTGTTTTTAAAGCCAAACTCTCAGCAAAGACAAAAATGTCTGTCAGGCCACTCTAAAAGACATGATTACTTTATTCAACTGATTCCCTGCCGATGCAGTTGTATCTTGCTTTGGCTTAGGTACAGGCTTGGCAACTATACTGAGTAGATATTTATGACCTTTACCTCATATTTTGACCTTACAAATCAACATAGACCACTTCCACAGAGTCTGGGGAAGAGCTGCCATCTTTCTGATCTACAGTTGGTTGTAAACAGGGCTGGGATTTTTTCTAGGGTCTCAGCATGGCATGCACATGAGGTTCCTGATAAGTAAGGAACAATGGACTTAGCAGGCTATCCCTGGGCCCTGACTGGTGCCTTGCTCCAGCTTTTAGATGAGCATAAATATCTTCTAGGACTACTCTTCAACTACATCTCAACTCTGTTTTAGTCTTTACTTCTGATTCTGTACCCTGTCTAGCCGGTGCTCTTGCCCTTGATGTCCTCCATCACTGATGCACGCTTCTGATCTCCTTGCCCACCTCCTGATCTTGCACAGTAGGCTCCTGTTTTCACTCTACTTTACTGGTACCACGGTGGTATGATGCTATGAGGTTTCTGAATAGTGGAATACTATTTAAACACAACACAATTTGCTTAAAAGGGACCCTTTGGAACAAAAGTTGAGCATCTGTAAAGCTAAACTTAAGACTTCTCTAGTCACATGATTTGGCCTGCGGCATAAGTGGACTATGAAGTATTACTACATACTACTATATATTACTACATCCTCAGCATTAAAAATATGCTCATACTGCTGTGACTGCAGCTTTTGCAGGTAGTTTTGAGATAGCTAATAAATCTTTAGTAATAAAAAGATAATAATGCTGAACTCAGGACAGATTCACACCTAGGTATTTATCCTGCTTGTTGGTTACCCTTTCTTGAAAGTCATGCAAGGCTTCCCATTCTAACAGGGCCTTTCCAGCAATGAGACAATTAGTTGAGGTATATTCTTCACTACAGTAAATAACTGTAATTGGCTATCATTCACAACACTTTATCACAGAAACTGCAAATTTTGGTGTGAGTTGTGGATGAAAGCACTAGCCCCAGCTGTTGTTGCATTCTTAACTGGTCCAGAACAGGGACTGACACTTTAAATCCCAATTCACACTTGTACCTGGATGGAAGAGCACAAAAGTCCCCAGATCTTGACTTAGGCCTACTTGGTTTCAGTACCTTTTACATAGACTTGCTATAGAACAGCCACGTCTTCTAACCATCAACAACAATTAAAGAGACATTGCCAACAGCAATGAGAGTGAGTGACCCCACAGTCAAGCAGAGTTATGTTACTGCCAGCCTGTCTCTGGTACTGAGAGTTCAAGCACATTTCAGATATACAGAAGCAGCACCATACTTCTGCAGAAGTTCTAAGATTCAGATGTGATAATCAAGCTCAGATGATATATTTAACAAAAAAATTAACAGAAATTTCCAGGAAAACTAATAAATGCTTTGTCATTTTCAGACACATGTAATTGCTAACTCTTACTGTATTTTTATCCTGAAACTATTATCTTAATTTTGCTGCAGCGAAATACACAAAGTTATAATCTATAAAGGCATGTATATCCCTTTTGTAGTTAAGAGTTTGCTTCTTGACTGCATTGACATTGCACTACATTGTCCCAATGTTCTCCATTAATATTGAAGTATGTGAAAAGTTCACTCAATTTTTTGAGCTATAATAAAACATATCTTTAGTTCTAATGTAAAACTTGGACACTTTCAGACCTCTCAGTGCCAAGATATTTCCAGTCATGAGCAAAGCTTCTGCTTTAGATATAAAGAATTATCTAAAGCCTACCTCTTAAGATAATGATAACCTAAAAGGGTAAAAGATACCAGGATTTATGTTTCCAGTTAGGATTTTTTAATAATGTGGGGAAATGATTTATTTGTTTCTTCTTGTAAGTGCATATAATGATGTCATGAGACAACATTTTTTTCTGCAGATTAATTTGTCTCCTCTTCATATAATTCATGAAAAAGGCCTAGGCAGGCAATACTTCTTTTATTTATTTATTTTTAAAATCTAGGCTGATTTCATCAAAAGAAAAACTAAAACATTCCAGCTTCACAAGCACATTTTCCATTTCCAGATTTACCTCATGTTATCAAAATCCTTCTTCCCTGCAAGATCAAGAATAACTACTCTTATAAGGGTAGAAGGAAACAATGATACTTCAAATAAACTTTCAAACAGGTGCCAAACTTACCATAATTCTCTAATTAAGAAAAACTCGTTAAGAGATAAGATTTTCTAGTTAACTCTACATTACATTCTTTGTTAATCTTCACAAATCAGAAGCAAATACATTTCACGTGCCAATGATGGGATGCTGCTTATTCTGAACCAGAAAATATGATGTCTACGTCCTTACTTTTTACCCTCTATGAATCACCATATTTTTTGGCAGTGATGCACACAAACTTTTAGATATTTAAAAGTGTGAACTTAGAAAAGCAGACTTCCCTCCTATCAGAAACTGCCCTGTCAAAGTGAGGGAGGATAAACATGCACATTTTTTCTCTCGCATTTTAACCTATTTCAAACATTTCTCCAGCCTTTGGAAAGCAAATGTTAGAAATATCCCAGTAGCACAAAGGAATATACTATGTAAAAACTGAACTGAACCACATCTCCAAGAAATATTAGCATACTTTTCTCAACTCTTTCCTTTTAGCTAGAAGAATTAAGATAGAAGCAGTGGTAAAATAATCATCCACAGTTTATGGATACTTATTACTCCTTGACAGCTTCTCCTAAATTTTTACTTTGCAGAAATCAGCAAAAAAAGGTTCACAAGATAAATGTTGATGAAAAGTGTTAAATGTTAACTTAATATCAACAACTCATTAAGCTGCATCCCTAAGCATAAGCAGTTTGTAAGCAATTTATTTTTCAATCATTTTTGATGTTACTTTACTTTCACTAAGATTTCAGGGAAAAAATATTCATATAATGACGAAAACAAGAAGTCTTTCGTTTAAATGAGTACATTCCTTCACATTTCAACATCTCACTGTTCAAATAGTACTGATAAAAGCATTTAACAATTCACGTTCAGAAGTACAAGCCCTTCTGCCTGTAAATGCGAAGTGAAAGAGGTGTACTAAAAAGAATGATCATATCTCATACTGTTTGCTGATGATGATGTTTCCAAGGATGTTCATATACTTTTGCCACTTAGAAACCAGCTCTCAGTAAGAGCGGGAGAGGTGGCACTTCAGCAGCCTTAAATACTCCAGCAGGCCCTGACAGTCAGAGTGAATATATTGTAGATGTCTACAATTAGACCAGATTTTTAAAAGAACACACATATGTATATACACATAGAATCTTTCCAAAAAATTGATACATTCTAAGCCAAGAAAAAAAATGACAATCCAGAAGCAAAGCACATCACTCATTTGGGAGTGGAGATTGTAGCTTAGCAATGCCCGAATGCTGCTTATATATTGTGTTCAAGAATATTAAACAGAAAACTGAAGACAAAGTTGTTCATAAGTCAAAGTCAGTTTTCCCTAGGCTGTCAGATACACAGTATTAGGAAATTTCTAAATATCTAAATTCCTCCTCTACCTGCAACAACTTCCATAGCGTTACTGACATGTTAGAATACAAGCATGAAACATAAATATTACAGTGGTTTAACTACAATATATAGTGCAACTGATAAGCTATCATTCTTACTTTTAGGAAGCCAAAACTCTATTACGTTATCTCTTCAAATAACTTTCCATATTCTTAGATTACTAAGGAGTTTCTGACCAGATATTCAGAAAGTATGTCCAGAAGATATACTTATCATACTTGTTTCCTGTGGCATTGAAAGAAACCATCAGAGAATCATACCTCTTTAGAACAATGTATAGTGAGCCTTCAGAAAGTACCAGAAGGGGATCACAAGAGTGATCATCAGAAACCAAACATGAAAGTATGGCAGTTTCCAGACTCCTAGCTTCCATCTTGTCCTGTTGTCCTTGTTCTGCCCATCAAATCATTTCAATATCTACAAATCTACCCAATATATTGTTCTGACAAGTTCTTTTCCTGGCTAAAAGAACTTTCTTTACCTCATCCCTGCATGGCAAAGTCTATCAAATTCATGCCTTACTGCCTACGTCCCCTCATAACCATGTCTGGCCTCTTTTTAAGTCCTTTTAAATATATAGGATATCAACCCCATCTAAGCTGTGCCAACTTTTATTTTACTTTATTAAAAAAAAGATAGCAACCCAAGAGTAACAGAACTATCAACAGATAATAATAATAGATAAAAGAACAGAACGCATTAAAGGTGTTTGGAGACAGTATGAAGATAAATACACATGCTTGCTTTCCTCTAGTCCCTTTCCTACCAATGGCTCCAATCTCCATTAGTCCATTACAGCACAGAATTTCATGAATTTCCTGGAGCAGAGATGACACTGATATTTCTTTATGAAGTGTCAAATAAATGGAAATAAATGTTACTGTCTATGTTGCAACAACAATATTCTATCTGCCAACACTTCTAGTCTTGGCTGAGTCTCCTTGAAACGTTATCTGCCCTTTAAGAAGAAAACTTAGAATTAATGTCTGCGAAACAGGAAAGATAAGTTGCCTAAAATGAAAATACAGCCTCATGGCAGGGTGCTGGAAAGTATTTAGGAGTTCTGGTCTGTCAGTCTTGATGCATTTGAACTATGTTTATGTTAGTTTCGATAGGCAGGCTGCAGAGTATTATCACGAAAAACAACACTTGTTCCCGAAGGGCAATTCACAGAATCAAGAAGTTTTCAGATGCACAAGATCTCACCCTAAAGAGTGACAAGATGAGGCAAAAAAAAAAAAAAAACAAAAAAAACAAACAAACCAAAAAAAAAAAAAAACAGTGTAAGACAGTAAAAAAAGACAGTCTAAGAGTTCTGATGTTATAGCTTGCAATGGATGAGAAAATCCTTGCCTCCCAGCTGGGAATGACTGGGAAAGCTAAAGCCTACATTCCTCAAAATGCTATTTTATCTTCCCCGCCCACATAACCTCAAATACTCCATCCCTCTACAAAGAGGCTTTAAGACAGCTGCTTTAGTTGGACTCCTGATGAGTAATTGATCTATATTTTGTAAGCTTCACACTAGATGCTTTAAGTATTTATTGCTAGAATTCAGATAACACATAATAATGTGTGTATTACACTAAGTATGATCACTTATTTCATAGGGAAGGAGATGCTTTCTTTGCTTCCTGGACTGTCAATGGTATCAAATCTGTCCAAATATTATTGTAATTAATGTGTTTCAAAGTATTTCACAACCTTCCACCTTCCAACAGGTGTTCTGGTGAGATTGAGGTACATCTTTCTGATTTTCAAAAGTTTTCAGTGAAAAATTTGGCATGCATTCCAAAAAACTAAATGCTGACTATAGCAAGATGAAATGGAACACTAAAAAAAAAAAAAAGGTAAACTGTGACAATGTAATGCTAAAGAAAACGAAAACCGAAACACTGATAACCTGAAATACGCTGCTGCCAAAGGGCCATGCTAAACAAAACACTCTTTCATCTGAAAAACATGAGAAAAAAAAATTACTACTATTTTACTTTCTTCAAAATAAGTATGCCAGTAAAAATACTAGTTCCTTGCTAGCAATGAGCCTCAAAGATCTGCTTAGTAACAAAGATTTCAACTAGTTTGAACCATTTGTCTCTGTGTGACAGCATTTTTAAAGAATAAAAATCTTAAAAGATAAGGAAGTTTCTGTAACAGCATGTTTTACTGTATCCCTAGGACAGATGAAAGTGGTAGATTAAGGGGGAAAAAAAAAGCTCCCAGGATTACAGAATACTGAAGTTTACTAAAAGAAGACCTTTTTTGACGTCAGAGAGAAATAAAGAGAACCCACGAGGCATCTGAAAATCCTGTTTAGTAATCCAAACATCTCATAGAGGCGGGATATGACTGATGCAGAGATTGCGTGGGAACAGTTATGGCATAATCCCTTTCACAAGTCTCTATTTCACCAGCCTTGAGCATTTCTATTTTCTATCCATCATTTTCTGTCTGTTGGTTTGCATCTTAACTCAAGCCTGCACAGGATAATAGGCTACAATTACATTAACCGCCTTTCATCTCAGTTTGAATTAAATTTGTTCTGCATGCCAGCATGGAAATCTGTCCCAAGTCATTTTGCTTAAGTCAAAGAATAATAAACTCCCTCAATCCAATAATTTAGCCAGTGGCTTTAGTACTGTGTAATATTCAGCTTCTTTTCTAACTGAGAGATAATCTCAAAATTAGTACTTAAGAGGAAAAATTCAGTTACAATATTTGTCGGTAATATATGTATTCTGCATTATCATAGTGATTTTTAAATTATTTAAAGTACAATTCCATCCTCAACTGTTCTCACGTTCCTAAGATCTTTTTTTTCTTCGTTTTCAGATCAAGTTTCTAACTTAAGCAAAAGTAATGCCATAATTTGCAACATTACCCACAAACTCAAAATGTAACGTATTTTAATGTCACTCAACACAATTCTGGCAACTGAAATGGTCTATCATGTCAGAAAAACAAAATATTTGTCATATTTTCTATAAATAAGAGAGAGAAATAAACTGAGAGGAAAGTGTAGAAATGTACTCTGAAGGGAATGCTCTTTTGGGAAGATCCAGCTGGAAAAGATCCAAAGAATTCACACCACGTTTGCAGAGCATCCTGCTGCATTATAGCAAATATTTCAGTCCCAGATCAAATCAAAAGCTTTAATTTAAAAATTCTTCAGTAACTACCACAAAATAAGCTTTAAAGGAAATTAAAAATCACTCTTGAATGTAAATTTTTAGCTTTCCATCTTCTTTCTCTCACTTGTTTTTTTGGTACTCTCTTGAATTTTTACTTTTAAAGATTTCAAAGTTCAACTTCAAAGATGACTTTGGATAAAGGTCTTAAGAATCACATAACTTCATCTTGGATATGTTTATTGTTTGCTATCAAGAAGAATGAACACACATGAAAAAACAAAATGGCAAACTCACATCAACAGCTCATCTGTCTTACCAATCAAAAATTGCAGGTGTGTCTGATTTTTTTCCCATGAAAGACATTGTTTCAATGTCATTGGGTGGGGGGGGGAACAAAAACCCCAGGATTTCGAAAAACAAGGAAAAAAATCTTAGTCTTGGATAGCACTAACTCATAAATAAGACCTATGCATTGTTAGAGAAGACCAGGAAAAAAAAATGCAAGCATACGATATGACAGAAGGGCATTTTGGCAGTGGGGCTTGGATTCTGCAATAAAGAACCACAGTTTGCTGTAGGATTACAAAGGAATATTCAATGACTTCCAGCTATGACAAGAATTTGCAGAAGAAAACATAGAAAACGTTACTTGATAATTTTCATTACAGTGTGTTAATAAAACATATGACGACCTACTATATTATGAGCAGGAAGAAAATTGGATGCAATACGCTATTTAGAAATTCATAAAGCTGGATATATTTGGTATATAGCTCGATGAAGGAGGAAAATGTATCAGAATAATGGTTGGATTTTACTATTCAAAGCCTGTAGTTAACTGGAATTATGTAATTTAAGCTTTATCACATTTATAACAATGTTCCATTAGTCACCATTTCTTTCATTCTGTTTTCCCTGATGAAGGAAGTATTGTTTGCTGAACACTCACTGTCATTTTATTTTAAGGTCAGTACGTAAATGACATCTGTGTTACAGAAAACTCTATATCATACAAACCTATTAAAGACAAGAGATTTGCAGGTTGCAGAAATTGGCAAAGGTAAAAGCTGCGGACAGGTATAGAGTATGCATGAGTTCCAATACTGCAGCTGTAAGACTCAACATTCTGTGGGATAAAACCTGTCTCAGAACAACCTGCAATGTTATCGTAACTTTAACAGCATAGAAATATTGAAGAACATTGAGTAGATGATGAAAGACAGGCAGATATAATTCTACAAAACTGAGCACAGAGAATACTCTAATCAAAGCTTCTGTAGGGTAAATGTCAAATACTTATTAAAACATGGAGTTTTTCAATAAAGCAACTGTTTTCAAAAAACAACCAAACAAACCCAGTACAAAAGGCATAAACTAATGGTAAATGAAAGGTTTCGTGAAATGACAAACGGCAAAAAGACAAGAGCATTAAGGAAAAAGGCATAATGAAGTTTTATCCTTTTTCCATCCTAAAACCATGCCTGGAAAACAGACTTGATTTTGTATATGCCAAGGTGGTTTAAATACAATAGAAAAAGGTGAAAACAACCCTTAAGTTCAATTCAGTAATAAATGAATTCTCTTAAAAAAAAAAAAAAAAGATAAAATAATGTGTATCCCCCAAAGAATGGATTTACAGAATTCTCCCTCGTGAATCACAGAGGTATTTTACTTCTGTGTAGATAGCAATGAACAGCAGTAAAGTTGTTCATCTGTTTTGATGTGCTGTTACTTCTTTTATTCATAGAGGAGGCAATCTTTCTGTTCAACAGGAAGGACTGATTTATATATTTTTTCATTGCTTACAGTCATCATCTGTCACCTTCAACGTTACCTTACCTCAAAAAACCTCACCAAGTCCAGAAAACAACAAATAATAATAAAGAGAATCAAAATGAATGCAATGTATGAAAGAGTGGATAGCAGAACTTTGTGAACTAGTTTTGTGTAACTCTTGCTGCTATTCTGTACATGACAATTTACAATTAGCCTCCCATAAGTGGGAGAACGTAAGTATATCATATGTTCCCCAATTCACACCAAATCAGGGAAATATCCTTAAACTTAAGAAACAAAGTGTTATCACGTATTTAAATATTTATCTGAATCTGGGCCCAAATCTGTGATTAAATCAAGACTATACGTAAGAAAGGATAAAATGACCTAAATAAGAACAGGATTAAAAAGTCATTTTGAAGCATCTGTTGACAAGAAATTGCCGCCCTCATCTCCTGCTAGATCTTGTAAGAACTCATTTCCAGGCCAAATATTTTTTTTTAGGTTAAACCTTATTTATGAAATCTGATTCATTAAATCTCTTTTAACATATCTGACTGTTCCTTTACCTTTTAATTCTTATCATTTCCCCGTGAGCTGCTAAACAACTTCTCTTCCAGGACAGTGTGACACTTTGCATATGTTTCTTTTGTCAGTGTGGCACTCTTGCTGCTCTCCCTGTGTATTCCTGCTGTAATCTAGTATCCCTAAAATTATCATTGCTCTGAGTAACAATGAGGGAAAACAGTGTTGTGGCAGGTCAGACTGTAAGTTTGCTTTGATTCTAATTCAGACTCCTGTTGCTATTTAAAACAGCTTTTCTAGCAAAGCACTTACTTTGACTTCTAATACTTAGTGATTATTTTAAGTTGCTGAAAATTTCTTTTTCTCGTAACATAAAAAAATAGATGGAGATGAAGAAGTAAAACTGTAAATCAATCCTTGTGAAGTGATAATCGAATAAACCACTCAGGCTTTACTCTTGAAGTTTAGGATATCATCAGGGCTCCTAGATTGATTTATGCTTTTGTAATCAAGTAAGCTAGATAAAGAATACCACTTACCTTTCAATACATCCACAAGAAAATATATAAAATAGAGCTCAAAACATGCAAAGGTTGTGCAACTTAATTTATATTTTACACTTTCTGAAGGTGATTCTTCAGTACAAAAGAGGAAAATAATAAGGGAGCATTTCTATTATTAAGACATTATTATCTTTCAGCTGCTGAGAACAGATAGGACTGGACCTTTGCTATTTTTTGTTGCAATATCAGTTATCATTCCCTGAAAATACCTTGCTCTTGGTGTCAAATTTTGTTAGTTTACATTAGTTAGTTTACATTATAAAAGGTAAAATATTACAGATACTTTTCAGTAATACTGTTTATTTTAACTTACTGTCATTTTATTTTCTGTCATTCATGTGATAATCCAGGCTAAGAAGGAAAAGGCAAAGAAGAAAGGACGTTTATATGTGTGCTTACATATGGTCAGCCTGCAGAATTCATTATCTCAGGTAGTCTATCTCCAGACCTCTAAACAGCAAATATTCTTCTTAAATAGGCAAATCGGCAGCAAGGAAGAATAACAATATAGGTAACCACATCAGATTTCACCCACCAACTATAGGATAGGCCTTTGACCCCTTTTCTGAAAGGACATAGTTTTCATAGGCTCCTATTTTTGTTAGCTGCCAAACTACAATTCAAGTATCTGTTTTCTAAGCAGTTCTTTAAAATGTTGCATGCAGTACCCTTATCCTCGTAACACAATAAAAAGAATACATTATTTTAGCTAGCTCATCATTAATGAAGAAGCTAGTGTTACAGAAAGCTTTCCTAGTACTGTCTGTACTTGGGACAAGGAGAAGCACGAGAATGTCAGCTCTACTGCAATACTTATTGATTTGAAACAGAAAGAAGATACAATACACATGAAAACTCACATGACTTCTATGTATCTGCACATACAACTGCAGAATAATGCAACTTTGCTGTAACTGGAAAGATCTCCAAACTGAGGATTCTTTAAACATGATTTAGCCCTGTGTACTTGATGTGCTCAGTCTATGCAATTATCAGCAGCTTCATGAAAAAATAAATGAGAAGTAATGCATTCCTCACTGCCATTTCTTAATACCAAAATATAGTTCTTGGTTCTATTTATGCATAATTTTAATCCTTTATGTGAAAACTTCTTTTAACACTCTCGGCAACTACTGAAGCAATTTAAAACTAATAACTGGCAACAAAGTGAAACAAAATGTTTTTACTTTAAAATCAGAAATGTAACTACTGCAGATAAATCCTCATCTATATGTAAAAGTATACAATTGACTGAAAGAGAAGACAGAAGATGAAAACAGCAGTGGGAAGATGCATATTACTTCTATTAGAGACTATAAGAGGAGAAGAAAAGCAATCTTTCCATCACCAGGAGATTTCTAACAAATAGTGTCACCAGTACCCATCTGACCCAGCATTTCCTTATTGTTGTATAAAAACAGGTTTTTCTTCCCCTTTCTTAGTGAATAAAATGAATAAATATCACAAGCTA
Source organism: Urocolius indicus (assembly GCA_013401255.1). NCBI lineage: Eukaryota > Metazoa > Chordata > Aves > Coliiformes > Coliidae > Urocolius > Urocolius indicus. The sequence continues at coordinate 877,324 of WBNH01007270.1, forward strand.
AAGCTGATAGATGTATCTATCAACCAGGTTTTCATAACAACTTAGCTAAATTTCCTTGGCTTACTTGTAAGACTTTGAAAATGTATTTCAAAACAAAAACAAGACATGGTGTTTTGTGAAAGTAGTGAGCAGCAGAAAGAGGCACACAGTTTTAATTTCAAACTTAGCTATGTGTTGATAGCTTAGAGAGCTACAAGCTTCACACTGGTATTTTCTTTTCCCACCGCTATCTATATACTTGTACTAGCTTAATGACAAATTGATTAAACCAGATGTTTATTTCAACGCTAACAGCTCTTGCACCAGTAACTAATTACCATACTAATGGCCTATCAGGTGTAAATTATAAGCCCAGATCTACACTGCATAATAGATGATATTTTATTTGAGGGTTAGGATCTGAGAATATCGGAGCAATTTTCAAGAGCTTTAAAAAGCCACAAGCATTGTGTGTCTATTAAGAAGAAATCAAGATTCAAAGAATCTGTTTCACTAAAATCATGATTAATTTCATTTAAAAGAATATTTGGATTACTATACTTATTGAAATTGTACATTGAAAATAAGGAAAACATGAGATGAGAAGTCTATCCTCAAAATCTGCTTTCCCTTGAAGTAAACACTTTGATAAATATCCCTTCTCATTTCCTCAGACAAAACAGTAGACCTGAGCAAATATTTATAATCAATATATTCTTCTCACTTTAAATATTCCTAACATTCAATACAAAGTAATTCATGCAAGCCATGATCGACTTAAGCATAGAAATATAGCCACTGCAGTGTTTTGACTTGGACAGCACAAGCCCTGACAGCAGACACTCTGAGGTTGTCCCTGAGCCTTTTCTCAGTCCTGGTCAAAGTTACATGTTCAATTTGCTGGTCATCAGCAACATAACCACTTTAAAGCTACCAAATGCTTGCCCTAGGATCAAATAGTCAAATCTGTTTTCATCAGAGAACTATTCTACAGGAGGAAGTATTTTCAGTTTCTTGACAATTAATAAAATTGGTATCACGCAAATCATTCAACTGGATGTTCTTTTGAAATGGTAATTTTAATCCAGATTCTTTTGAAAAATACTATTTTCATCATAAATGCCCCTTGAATAGATTCTCTGTCTAGATCAAAGGGGAAAACCTGAAGCATATCAGAGCTGTGTGTTACATAAGCTACATTTAGTAAAGAAATACGTGTTTTCGTTAAATTCTAACTCATCTCCCATTAGACATATATTTTGAATTTCAACATGTTGAAATAGTAAAGGAAATAGTTCTTTTCACTGGCAATATCTTAACGTTTTTACTTTATTTGTACAATGCCCTGGTAGTTCAAGAGATAATTTTACTCAAATAAATCCTATGTACACTTCCTAGTAGTTTCCATCTATATTTTGTAATTAAAATTAAATCCATTTTGAGAAAGTTCAGATTACATTTAATCGAGTATCTCAGATGGAAAATGACATGTATTAAAAATGTACAGACATATTTGGTATAGAACAGGTCAAATAATTGCTTACTCATTTTCATTTAAAAGGATTTCTCTGTAAATTAAAAACCACACTCTATTCTAAGTCATAAGAATAGCATAAATGCTATTCAACATTTACTGAGAACTGATGTTTTGTGCCTCAGTGAATGCAGTCATTAAGAAACCATGTCATCTATATCAGACCTAATATACCTGTGGCCAACAACAACTTTTACTTGTTTTGCTCACAAGCAGAGCTTTGGTTACAGAATAAGGTCATAATGTGAGACCGGTTCTGCACACTGAAATCAAAGTCTGTATTTCAGTTAGAATGTTTTTTACAATTTAACTCTACAGCCATCCAAACATCACTTCTATTGATAATAATTTGATTAAAATTGAACAATTATCCTTACTCTCAAATAAAATACTGTAAAGACATGTTGCTAGCTCCCTGATACAGTGCTACCATTAATGTTTCAGAGGAAAGAATTTCATAAGGATTTTTAACTGAATATTATTAAGCACTTCTACCAAAACATATTAAGTATCTGTTTTGTCCTTGGTAGAAACCACAGGAGAGAAGTGAAGCTCCACAAGGAGGATCATAATCAATTACCATATTTCCAGATGTAGTTGTTTATCACCATCTGGTTAAGATCTCATGTTGGTGCCCATTTGTAATAAATGAACAGATGCATTGTGCTAAGGCAAGAAGCGACAAGTTAATCCAAAGCCCATGCCAGTGGCAACAAGTCAACAAGACCAACATCAGCAGGACATTCTGTGATGGAGCTGCACATCTCATCTTGCAATGGAGAAGTGGGATTCCTCAGAAGTCAAAAGAGGGTGAAGTTTTCTGAGAAATTCTCAAAGCTTTCCACTCTCCATCAGGGGAGTAGCACATGCTTATGACTTTTTACCAGACACATATTTGGGCACAGGGCTCCTCAAATTTGACAGACATTCTGCCTTATTTGTATTTGCTGGTACAAGAACTTGCTGTTCATCTTCGAAGAATTTGCTGTGCAAGTACTGGGATGTTTTGCCTTGTCTCCTGACTGGCTTCTTGTCATTGCTGTAGTCATTGTCATAAACCAATATTGTTCTAAGTGACTTCAGTCAAAATTTGGAAATGTTGATTGATTCATCTTACCCTATATAGAAAACTTATAAAAAGAATCTGTTTTTTTTTTAATTAAACACCTGATAGCTGATGGCTATCTTTTTAACTCTTAAAAAAAGTCTTGAGAAGTTAATTTTACAGTGTAAAGTGTTTAAAGAAAGATGTAATAGACTTAGAAGAGGGACAAGTACCTAAGGAGAAGACTCCCACTTCACTGTCTCCTTAAGAGGGATGTAATGGAACAAGAGAAATATCAAAACTGAATGGATCAGAGCCCAAATATACAGAGACTTATGTGCTGTAAAGCTTCTTATCTCACCACCAATTTTTGTTAGATGCCCAGCCGTCCCAGTACAATTCCCAAATCCAGAACAACTACAACTGCCCTTACAGCAAACAGGTGCCCAGGGATAACCCAATTGGAGACCTCCTTAGCTACCTGTACACTTGCCTGGATGGGAATCACAGATCAAAACCATTTGGGGGTTAGACTACATGATATCTAAAGGTCCCTTCCAACCCCTATCATTCTGTGATTTACTGGACTTAGGTGTGTATACAGTTTCTCTGGATAGAACTGACTAGATTAGAATATTGAAGAGATGGAAGTTGACAGCAGGCATAGTGAATATTGAAGATGTAAAATGGTTAGGTCAAGCACAGAGTGTCTGGCTATATTGAGGCACAGAAGTTCAATAATAAGCAGTAGTAAAAAGTACTCTGCTAGAGTAACTCACAGAACTTACCCTATACATGACAATTTATGATCTGAGAGATTAATTATGGCTCCTGTGAGCAATCACTTCATAATACAACCACAGCAGCATGAAAAGAACTGAATAATTACACTAATAATTAAGAGAGTTACTGCCCACGATACGTAAAACTGGATGTATTTACAATTCGTGGAGACTTTGGCATTTTATGTGGACAGAAATAACAGAATATTGGGGTATCTGGTTAATGCAGGTTGGGAGAGACAAATGACTGGTATAATTACCTATTGAAAAGAACCTGGAATCTCAATGACGATTTATGCTGGCCGTCTTACATGAAATACTTCCAGTCTCCTTTCACACCTTCTTAAAGAAGCAATGCCAGCAGAAGGTGTAATTGCACACACCTTTCCTACTGGGCTGGTTGCTTTATAAGAAGAGTTGTTTATATGGATTTTAGCTTAAGTTATTTCTCATGTCTCAGCCTTGCTAGCTGTTAACTGCAGTTCTAGTCCTGCTTCTCTGTGGCCATTCTCAGATGCCTTCATTGCACACCCTAAAGAATACAACACAGCACAGCCCAGACATTATTTTCAACAGCTTGAACTAGGGAAAAAAAACCCTCAAATCGGAAGTCTTTGCAACCTACTGTGATCTCGTCTGAGATATACGTAATCCTGCTTTAAAGTTTTCCCTAAGCAAGACATAACCCAGTGCAAGCCACAGGGCCCTTCACTTCCTTCTTAGCTGTACAGGAACAGACTCAAAACCTCTCAAGTGCTTTCTGAAAACATGCACAGAATCTAAGGTCACAACAATGCTGGATAACAAAATATGAGACTCAATATAAAGCAGTTTTAGGGCAGCAGTAACCACCTCTTTCCTCTCCTCTTCCATGTAACTCTTACATGTGGCTATCCCTGTTTCTTTTTCCTGTATAAGAGTGACCATTAGCATCACTCTCACTCCTAAATTGATCCCAATCCACACTCAATACATACCTAACTGAAGGCAGAATAATTGCCTTCAGTTTATATTTAGATTTAAACATTTTTATGTCTTTTTCAGGTCTATACAACTTTCAGACTAGTCTATTCTTGTCAGCTGCGCTACTCTACTATAATAAAAATAACACATAAAAGCATTACCTTACCTATACAATTGATAATTGAGACTATAACAGCACTTAGCACCAAAAGTTACTAGCACATTTGTAAAAAGAGATTTGTTTCAAAACAAATGCATCCTGAGCACTGGAATTCAAACCAGGTCTTAGTGGCATATAATCTGTGAAAGACACAGACAGCCTACCCTGTTCCACTGTTTCACTGGTGATACCCACTGCTCTATGCAAAACAGATTCTTCAAATGCCAGCCACTGAATGGCATGGCCATGGCACAGGAGGAGCAACTTTTAAAACCAAGGTATTTTCATTTACTTCTTTTGAAAGAAAAGCCAGCACCATATGTTTTGCAAATAGGAAACAAAATATATATTACTTTTCTATATCCAGCATACATAGTAACAGAAGTCAGCTGGGCACAAGAGACAAGCACACTGCTTACACTCCTGTTTTACAGCCAGGAGCATCTGGAAAGTTGTAAAAGAAAGTCTGCTTTGCAGTTTGTATTTTTTGAGGTATCCTAGAGAAGAAATAATGAATATTTAAAAAAAAAAACAAAACCTGAGAACTGAAGTCCAGTGGTGAGTAGATCATGCTTTGTTGAGCTTGCTAAACCAAAAGACATATATGTACATATGGTCAGTTATACAAGAGCCTAACTTAGAAGCCTAAAGCAAAATTAGTTCATCCTCAAGAAAGAGAAATCCCCATGCCCAAGCTGTTCCCCATTGTCCACAGAATTAGTCCTGAACTCAGAATGAGGTATAGTTCATCAGAACGAAATAGCTAAGAAAATTCCATGTACCATTTTTAATGCAGCTCTTGACAAGAAACATCTTGCTAACATAACTAGTTTTACATCATGATATCAATATTGCGGTCTTCCCCAAATTTAACACATTCACAGCTGACCCACAATAAAACAGCAATATACCAAGATCTTGGCCAAGTGCTTGCAGTTGCTCACTGAGCCACTAGCTCCTTCTCACTTCTTCGCCGAGAACACTGTCTTCCAGGAACAATACAAGACATGCAAACTCCTCTTGTTCTCCATTTTTACAAAGAGCTCTGAAAGATCCCAGAGATTTTTACATCCCATGGACTTTACATATCATACACTGAATACACCAAAGAAGAGAAAGTGAGCTTACCACAGTACAAAAAAAAAATATTAAAAACCAACAAAAAGGCTGACAGTGACACCAAATGCTGCCAAAGTTAATTTAAAATACACTGCACAAAGCCTGTTCCAAATCACAAACTTTACTTTTGTTCTCAGACGTTTCAGGTTCCTGATATTTGCCTTTTGAGTGTTTAAGCCATTAGAGTGCATTTGGGTCATGTCCTGAAGCTTTGATATTAAACGTATTGTTTAAATGAAAGCTGCAATTTAAGCAAAAATGATTGATGCTAGAAAGCTGAATTAAAGAAAAAAAGAAGTATCACAAGCCCTTCATAGACGTGGCAATAATCACTACATGTAGAGCAGAAAATTAGTATATTTAAAACATCTATTTCATGTTCAAGTGGGAGTTTTATTTTATTGTTCTCCTTAGCAACCTAATGATCTAGCTCTTGGAGAGCTAGCTGAGGGCTTGAACCTTGCAGAAGCAAGCTAAAATTTTCAGGCAGCAGAATAAACCAAGTCACTAAATCCACCTAGGTCTACATGACAGATTTTGTTGGACTTCTCCATGAAAAATCATAGCTAGTGCAGTAAGATTCATAAGTACATTAGCGTTTTCTGTTAAATGGAAAACAAAAGGACTGGACTCCACATGAACAAGGAGAAAACACCTCATGACAAACACAAGCAACACTTAAAACTAATGGTGGAATAATGACAGAAAAAAAGGAAAAGATCTTGGGGGCAAAAAATAAGAGACAGCTTCCTCCAGTATTTAAAAACACTAAACATTGTACTTTTAATTTCACTTTAGAAAAGTATATGTCTATCATCACAGACATTCACATTAAATAGATTGATTCTACCCTTTCTCAGAAAACCTAAGTTGCTGAAAAGAAGCAGCTTTTTACTAAACTTCCAGTGCCTAGAATCTTCCTGGGTTGTCTTTTCTCTCTGTGTTTGTGTGTGTATGTGTGTCTTTGCAAAAGGAACTTCTAATAAAGTGGATTTACTGTATGATTGCTGTCAATTTCTGCTGGAAAGCAGAAAGCAGAGATCTGAGAGGAAACAACAGGGCACAGATTTACTTTACTATCAACAAATAAAGCTGCAGTGATATCAACAGAATGGCGATTTTGACTCACAACCCCGTATGTTTTTACCTGCCTTTCCATCTGGTGAGAGCAATTACACCATTCTGTGAAGAGGAACTATACATAAGAGGATAGCAGGATATTTTTAGACCTTATTTTTGTGCAAATCAGACTACAAAGAAGTATTTATTATTTATGCACAGATCCATATGTTATTAAATGGCTTTTCAAAGTATGCATACAGTGAAGATTTTACCAAATAAACAGGTTATATTTTTTATAAACAAAACACAATTTCCTTCACCTCTTCAGAAGAAACCACAATGTGACTAACAAATTAATAGTCTGAGTGTTTCTTAGAATTAAAACAGCAAAGTGTTACTTTTTCATTCCAGAATACTCTGTTTCTATACATTTGATACTGTTAAATTTATCTCTTAAAACTACATAAAATATAGTGTGAAATATCATATATCTATGAAAAGAGGTTTTTTTCCTCCCACTATTTTATTTCCATCTCTCAGTTCTTCCTTACAGAAGCCTTGAAGCCCATTTGTTTTGCCATATCTTACATAGGTTTCTGGTATTTCTTCTTTGAAGTACCAGAGCAGACATGTTTTAATGTTTCCCAGTAAGGTAAAATAATTATTCTGATTTATATCCATGAACTCAGATATGCTGAAATAATATCTAACCTGCCAGTCTTGCAAAGATGCAGTTTCAATACCAACAGGACAGGTCCAACAGTCTAAAATCAACCATAGCAGAAAGTACTTATCGAGAGATTGATTTCCTCACCCCAAAACTACAACAGTAGCTGTGACTGGGAAGTGAAGTGCAATAAATGTTACAGTACATCCAGTAAAAACTGACAATTTGAAAAATTCACTATGAAACCCTATTTCCACCAAGCATTTGTGAATTTGTAACCTTTCCAGATGCTCATAATATGTCCAGATTTACAAGGGATGCCAAACACTACAAACACATCTCCAGGTGAAAGCTTTCACTTGGAAGAGCTCAGACATACTGAAATGATTGAACTACTCTATTAATTCTATCATTTTCTTCCTTGCATCCAGTAAAAGTTCTCTCATTTAATATCAAAATTTAAACTTTCATACATGCCCTCAGCATATTCCTTACATTTCAACAGGCCTATTCTTGAAAAGTTATCTGTCTATATTATCCTGCATATGGATACACTGAAACCTATGGAAATTGTAAAACTTCTGTAGACAATATTCTATGAGGGAATAAAAGGAGTAGCTAGCAAATCAAATACTACAAAAATAAAACTAAATTACCTTTAACTAATAATGTTCAACTAAAAATATGTTTTAAGTCAATATGACTTCACTGTTACTGTCAATGGCACATTTAATTATTAAAATTAAGGGGGAATCATCTAAGTATTTTTATTTCTATCTACTTTTATTGTTTTACAGAGTTGTTACTTTGAATAATCAAACCATTCTAAACAGTTCCTCCTGATTAAGACAATAATACAGGTTTTTACTTACTGAAACTACCTATCTGAAAGAAACAAAAACACAGAATTTCCGTGAACAATAAATCATGTCATTAAAGAAACACTGTAAAACAGATAGTAAAAGTATGCTCAAAGCTGCTTTAAAACACTGATTTTTATTTAAACTACAACAGCACAATTCAAAAACTATTGCCACTGAGCCATGTATACTAAAATAAAATATACGTAAATAAAAAATAAGGAAAAAACCACAGAAGGTCCTCCACGAAAACACAAATATCCAGCTTTCTTAAGCATGGAGGGAAAAGGGGGAGGAAAAAAATGTATCTCAGTTTCCTTGATTTCCTAAAGACTCTGCCTCCAAGGCACAGTGTGTAGTGCACGTGACAAGCAGATATAAAAGCATCAGAGCGAAGGAGGAAGAGCCAGAGTGAGGGAGAGAGAGAGATAACACACAACCTTGCAGCTATGACTTTGTAATCAATAGGATTCTTGAGAGGAATATAAATCTAACTTTCACACAGCCAGAGTTTGGAATTTTCACAGAAATCCTTATTTCAGAAATCACAAGGTCACAGGTTTGATACTGAGATTGCACAACAGGCTAACTAGTGGTAAAAAATGAGCTTATCCAGCTTATCTTTGACTCACTTTCCACGTGATTTATACAAAAAAATAAAAATAAAGCATTTAGCTGGTTTTAATTATTCCTTATCTTCTAGGAAATGATTGTATATCTATTTTGACAATATAAAGTGTAAGGGTAATTTTTAGAGACGAAACAGTTTTATATATTTTAAAACATAATACAGAGGAAGTTCACCTCTCTCATATGAAGTTTACAAACCATTATGGGATTGGATTCAGTAATCTATGTTCTTCATCTCCTGAAGTCACTGAAAACAACATTTGACCGAAACTTCCATACATGAATGGATCCTTCTCCCAAACCAAGCATCAGACAAAACTGACAAATCCTAGATGTATTATCTGATGACATGTTCTAAAACTCTAAATCTGCAGCTATCAGCTTTTCTCAGGACAACCACTGATCATAATGATGAGTTTCTAGTCCTGATATTTCAGCCTAATGTCCTAATACATCTACAATATCTAGAATGGGTCTCTTTCTACAGGTGCTGTCGCAAACTACATAGTCTGCACAGCTGCTCTTTTAAAATGTTGAGGGTTTTTTTTTAAGACCAGAGGTAGGAAAGGATTTAAGAGTAAAAATTCAATTTTTATGCTAATATTTGTGCCTATGAACTCTAAAGATGTAAAGCTCACAATGTGAAATGTGATCACAGCCAAAGACAATTTGAAAATCGCTGCTCTGCAGGGTTTATTTCATCCAAAAGAAACCATTTTGAATAGCAAAAGCTTTAACACCACAGCTTGTTCTGAATAAGCCTTTGGTCTGTGTCAGAATCTAGGAAGTGGAATGTGCTACATGTGACAAAATCAGGGATTTTCAGTCTGAAATTGCCATTTTAGATTTACTCTTGAAAAGCCAAAATTCATAGTTCTGTTGCCTTCATTTTGTGGAGCAGTTGTAACCCTTTACTAGAACTAGAAAATCCAACACCAGGAGAATCTTTTCTAGTTTAGTAAATGGGATAAAAGAACCTCTTATGATAAGCATAAACTCAGGACAGCAGATTGTTATACAGCTGTCAGTCTTATACAGCAGAGCAGCGCAACCAACCATATGAGACAAAAGTTCCAAATCAGAGCAGAGAAGATGATGATGAAACAGACAAGCAGTAGCAAAACAGACATGTGAAAAACAAACTGGGGAAAAGGTCTATAAAGAGCATCTTGGGCTGAACGGTATCTAGTAGAGGACTGGAATCATGAGCAAAGAAACTGTTTCCTGTAGTTCAAGTATTAATTGAATGTATGCAGGAGTAAGTATTATATTTTTAAGATTCTTTAAACCCTATTTAGATTCTTTTTTCTTTCTTTTTAGAGTCTGATCAAGGGATGGGCAAATGTACTGAATATAATTACCAGTTATACAAATTTTTTTACTCATAATTTTTTAACCTAGGGAATAGATTCATCAGAAAAAAAAAAAACCTCCTCTTTCTGGTCAATCAATCACAAAATTCAAAACCAAAAGCCAAACAAGAACATGAGAAAAGTGATTATAAACTAGGCATGAACAGCAGTAACACTGGGTTACATTTAACTGTACTCACAGTTGACACTGGTCTCCTTTGATTCCCTTAGTTGTGCAGAAACATTTTCCTGTTTGCATGTGACAGATATTTGCATGTCCACTGCACGTGCAAGCTATAAAAGCAAAAGGAAAAGTGAGAGATCTTATCCCATATTTTGCTTTCTAACTAAAGGAAATTTCATGGATTTTGATACTTTATCATAAACATAGTTTCTGCATACCGTATTACTAAATATATATATATATA
>WBNH01007270.1:888210-1045367 GCA_013401255.1 Urocolius indicus
TATTTCTAATTCAATTATAAGCTTCTTCAAGAACATTTCATCAACATCACTTAGTTATTTTCTGTAGACTTAAGAACTGGAGCTTACCTCACCTCCACATCTTAAATAGTAGCAGTTTGAGAATAGTCATTATAGTCTACCATTTCGGTGAGCAATACAGAAAATCAACAATACCTTTTTTTTTATATATATCAGGTGAAATCCTGACCAATAACAAAATTCTATTAGCTGTAAATGTGTAACTAAGGAGAGCATTATTACAGATGTTTGGTAAAATGTCTAATATTAATGAAACTGTTGCTTTTGACAACAGCCAACAGAAACTTTGAAATCATTTTAATAACTATGGTCCACAAGAATATTCTAGGAGTAATAAAACAGGCACCTTTCTAAGGCTCCTGAAATTTCAATTGGAGGAAAATCATAGAAGCATCACCATCATTCCACCCCTTTTTTAACTCAGTAAAACTCTCCACCATGATCAGCTCATTGCCACTCTGGCTGTCTGATTGATTCTCACCTCAAAGCAAACCTTCATGTTCCTAACTCTTGGTCATTTTGCTTTTCCTTTACAAGTTTATACAAAATGCTATCTTCTTTAGGCAGCCCTTTCTAAGTTCTCATCTCATATGAGAATGATCAACTGCTAATATTCGTACAGTATTTGAATTCTTACTTTAATACAGAGTAACTCTGAAGCGACCTGGATGTCAATTATGCTTTCACTCGTGTTTTAATTGCAAAGAAGATACAAGTTTTAATAAGTGGGCTCCTGCCTGGGAACAGATATGATACTAAGTGGTGACTTGTATATAATACAAGTTTATTTTCCACTTTATAAACCTAATATTGAAATTCTATCAGAAAGATTGAGTTTCAATAGGCCTGTTCTACTGAGAAGAACACACAAATACTTCTGTGACAGTGCCTCATACAATACACACTCTAACCTCTCTGCCTCAGTGTAAGACAAAAAGGGAAAAAGGTAATATAACAGTCAGACTAGAACCACAGCTAAACATAAGATATTATTGACAGAATCTATGCCAGGACTTCTATAGTTGGTTCGGACTTCTATGGTTGGTTCAGACTTCGGAACTTTTTAAATATCCAGCCAAAACTGAAGGAGTAATTCTTACTAAAGAGGTACTAGTGATTAAAACTGTCTGCAAGGAATACATACCAGAACTTCCTATGCAGCATATAAAACTGCTTATAACATTTCTGAAAAAACATCTGCAGTTAGATCAGAGTGCTAAATTTTGTAAGTTTACTACAATAAACGTTCACTGGAGTACTGCTGCTACAGAAAGTTATGTTTTCCTAAATCCATTCATGTTTTCCCCTTTACATTTATAGAATAACTATTTAGGCATTTCAAGCCAGGAAAACCTCTCCTCAAAAGTTACTTCTAATTGTGCAATTTTTTTCCTACACTTGCAGTGAAAAACAAAGTAATATAGTCCTAATAGCTTTTTCTGCTTATGGTTAATTGCTCAAAACAGTGATACACCATCACAAGACAGCACAAAAGTCAGAGAGGAGCTAAAAGGCTCAAGCTGTCAATATACATAAATACAAGGTGTTGCCACCTTAATTGATTGCTGCCATAGTTATTGCTCCTTTAATAGGAAATAAATAGTGAATCATAATGAATGTGAAAGTTGAACTTCCTTTACTTGAGTAGTTTTTATTTAGTAAAATTAAATACTACATTACAAAAGTTTTTGTACCTTATGCATCTTTATCAACTTATTGGATTTTTAAAAAGGGGTAAAATGGATTATATAGTAAAAGTAGCAGGTGTAGCCATATGAGACTTTGTGGCAGGGCAAAACACTGCTTTTGGCAGCTCAGACATGACTTGTACACCCAGTCAACGGGATTTCTTAAAAATCAAACTTCTCAGAACTTTTTATCCCCAAGCACATCTAAACCAAATCAGCACCTACACAGTGCACTTCACTGTACTACATTCTCACTCGCACAGCAATCCACAAATGAACTCTTCTCCCATCAGCCAGATACCTCCTTCCATTTAAATGGCATCACGTTTAGTGACTGCACTCTGTTTTTGGAGTTTCCTGAATTTATATTGAGGAATTGTTCAATAACATAAATATCTTTCAGAATTTATTTGTCTATAGAGTCACATTTAAATTTTTGCCTATGTATATTCCTAATGCACGAAAATAAAATATCCATTCACATAGTTTGGTCTCTCTCACTGAAAATTCCAACATGGCTGCTCTACGTCACCTGCGTTTTCATGCCACTAAGATCGGTATGGCTGTAAAAGGAGAGGAAAGGAGGAGTTCAGAAGACTTGGAAGTTTGTATTCTGGATTCCTTGTCAGTGTAAATGATAGCTCTGACCAGCCCAGAAGCTAATTTTCTTCTATTAAAAGATTAAATTAGCTTTATTGATCAAGTTCCTAGTTATTTAAATGTTCCCTGGATAATACTTTGAAAAAGGAAAACAAGAGCTAATCACTTTCACATTATTTTTAAACCTCATCTGCACAAATTTTATTTAACAGCAGTGGATGCATCATTTATTCAAGTGCAGGCTTACAATTCTGTGATGAAAAACAGATTCCTACTCATCTAGGGCTCTCTGTGTGGGGAGTACCACAAAAACCAAAATACATATAAGCCGATCCTGCTGTTACTGAAGCAAATGAGAATATATGTTATCAAAAATGCACAACATCAGAAGCAGGATGGTACTACACTACATTCAATGGAAAAAAAAATTTAGATGCCATTATCTTTGTGCCTCACTGCAGGCTTCTTCCAACGGCCTACTTCCAAACAATACAAAAGAAATTGTGAGCTATGAATATGAAGTATGTTTACTAATTAAGAAACTGCACTAATAAAACTACACCTGATTTCAAAGCTATAGAAGATATGCATTGTTCTGGTACCTCAATATTTCACTACTCTCCTTTTATATTTTCTTTAATATTTTCTACTTGTCTTTTTCTGCTTAACCATTCACAGTGAATGGTTTCTCTTCAGATGGACTATAAGTCAGCAGCTAAATCTGGAGTTACAGCAGTATCTTTCATAAACTAATGCTAGTAGAAACATGCCACAATTTGGAATTGGTCTTAAAAGCATGTTTTGTATCAATCACTCTCAGCTGGTAAAACTTTCCATTCTTTTTCTTTGATGTTCCACCTCTCTCCACCCCCATGCTTTTGTTTTCAAGGAATGAGTCTTAAGTTTCAGCAGCAGCAAGTAAAGATTGTATTAAGTCACTGGTTTTTTTCTTCCAAAAAAGACAGTTATCTTTAATGTTGATCTGAAAAAGTGTTTAACATGATTTTTCTTAGTAAGAACTCCCTAAAGCTGAAGAAAAAGGAAGAATTAAAATGAAAGCTATACTTAATACTTCACATTTCAAATGCATATCATTATTTTACCCCCATGTATTGAATAAAAGGTTTAAGCATTTGAATAGAACTGCATGGTGGTAAGCAGAGATTTCTGACTGAAAATCCAGGGCTCAGACTACTTAATGTTAGATGGTAGGAGGATCACATTCTTGCTTTTAAATTTCTAGGCCAGTCTGCCTTAGCTTAATTAACATATCTGATATATTGTCAAGGAAATATTCTGATATCCCATTTTTGTGCCTTAGTGTTCTCCTACAACACTGCATTTTCTCTGGCTATGTATTAAGTTACCTAAGCCACCCCACTGAGCCTCTCAGCCAGTAAGGACAGTTTTAGCTTCTGTCACACTCAAGTATTTCACCAAGTTTCACCATCTTTTAGCTCATTTCCTTTCTCCCATTTAGTTCCCATGTCCTTCCGTGTGGATTTTTGATAGCCTCTCTTCTTCCTCACATCCAGTTAGACACAGTGTGAATCTTTTTCATCATGCCATTTCTCATGTGATTTTCGGTTGGCAGAAACACAGTCTCTTTTACAACTATTCTTTAAATAATGTTCAATTCTTAATTATTTTACTTGGGACAATGACAGTGAGCTTAAAATGACAGGAGGAAGCACACAGGTTAGGTCACTAGGTTAGGAGAAGTTAAATGTAACAGAAACAATATTCATGCTTTAAGACAGGGATATTGTATCCCCAACAGAAAGACAGAACCAAACAGAAATATGATAACAAAAGAAAAATATGCCCAGTAGTGAAAGGTTCTCTAAACTTGGGTTTTATTATTATTATTATTTCTTTCACATGCACTTTTTTTTTTTCCCCACGAAATCTAGTCAACTTTTGTCCCTATTCTCAAAGAATCCACATCACCAACATGGAAAACCAGCCTCATCAATGCCACTATACCTATTGCTGAGTGCAGCCATAGGAACAGCAGCACAAGACTGTTAAAGAGATATGATTATCTACATGGTACATCACATTCAAATTCTACTGCTGTACAACATATTCCAGACCTCATAGCAGCATTATACTCAAGACACTTTCAGGAGGCTATGATGACACTAATCCTCTCTCAAATTTTACCTGACAGTCATCAACATAGAGAACAGATTGAAATCCTGCTTAATGCTATTGCAAGTTTAATATACTATAACATTCTAACAGTCTTATTGAATCCTGGTCACATTCTCTGTTTCTTCTGACTCTAAGTACTCATATTCACTATTCAAAATTCAGGAATTAATAGTTTCAAATCAACTGGTTAAAATGAAATACACAGATTTATCTTCCCTACAAAAATAAAAGTAAAAATCTGCATCCCAAAACACTACTGACTTGAAACAGTAACAGCAAGTTCATATTTGGCAATGTATTTTCCATGAGATAATCACACCTCTAGGACACAACGGGCTGATAGTATGTCACGGCTCCATTTCCCTTATACAAAGGAAATATATTTGCCATTCTTTATTTCATAATTAACCCAGTGCTTACTGGTTTTAATTGTAAGTACAAGCTTAAGACTCTAAATAAATGCCCACGTCTACTGGATTTCAGAACCTTCTATTAAGCAAGAATTATCATTAGCCTTACATCTCACAGGAAAAAAAAGATGGGACAGTTGTCACAATTTCGTCTGTGAAAGACTCAGCGATAGAATACAGACACAGAGAGAGATTAAAATTTGAAGCATATTGTACAACTGACGGAGACTTTGTTTCCTGTTGCAAATTCCTGCTCAAACATGTACTTTACTTAAATCAACATTCAAATTTTTTATCATTTATATACTTTTGAAAAGCACATCAACTACAAAAATTCTTCTTCTAAGTAAGACCTGAAACTTTAGATGCAGTATTTTGAAACTACTCATTTACTTCCATCATGACTGACAAACATGACTTCAGTATTCCAAGTTGTATAAACTGCCTCCAGGTTGAGTTTTAAGAATGGGTTCTGATTACTTTGATATTCTAGGTACACCTTAGGAATTCATTCCTCTGTAGATGTTGGAAATGATTCCCCATGACTGACAAACAAGATTTAGTGTCTCATTGACATCAAGAATATTAATGCAGATTATAAGTGAACCTTCGCAATAAATCTCCTAAACCTTCCTCTCCGGCCATGCTTTTCTTTGTACCATAATTATAGGGTGATTAAGCAACTAGATCATATGTCATATTAGGAGAAGCTGAGAGAGCTGGGATTTGTGCTGGAGAAGTCTCAAGGAGATCTTATTGACATGTATAAATACCTGATGGGAGGGATTCTGACTTTTAGTAGTGTCCACTGACAGAAGAAGAGACAAACAAATCAAAAACCAGGAAACTCCACCAAAATCCAAAAAACACTAACTACTGTTTTTTATTCTGAGAGCAACCTCTTCCACCAATATAGGTCCACATGTAGTTGGTGATACACTTTTGTAAAGAAACACTGAGTTTAGCCCAACTTTGTCTTCCCATGCAATTGTATGTACTCATCACCAACTTGAGTTTCTATTATGCACACACGTTTTGGTTTAAATAGTTATTATAAACTCTCAACTACCACACAAACATTTTTGCAGTCATTAATTATTTAAAATAAATACATAATTGGTGGCTTATAAATAAATCAAATATAAACTTTATGTCTTTTTTTTTTACATATTAACTGAAATGGTGACATTAGAGCTTTAAAAACAACAAAGAAAAGCCCCATCCTAGCAATATTCACTCTGTTCTTTAGGGAAATAGCAGTGATCGCTACTGTTTTGTAAAACATACAGATTCTAAGTGGAAAACAAAATAATCCTGTAGTGTAAATCCACGCTGCAAAAACACGACCCTATAGAATTTATTAAATAATATATCCACAGCATGATTGATTCTGAGATGCCAGCTCAGCATATAAGTGTTCTTGCTGATGCTGACAACAAAAGAATACCCATCACTATTTCCACAAAGCATGCATTTTAGACAACTGAATTTATAAACACTTATTGCTTACCCCCCAATCTCCCAACATAGAGCTGGAAGAGCAATTTTTCTATCAAAACGGACTTTGCCACAAATCGTACTTTAACTTAATATATTTGCTTACTTCAAAGACTACTAAACCAGTAGCTGCGCGTGGATAATTCCTTTAAGAAATTTGCTGATTTTTTTAAGGGGAAAGCTATGACAATGCTATCAAATATTGAGGTATATTCCTACATTTATTTTGGCAACACACATGGTAGAAGTTGCATCAAAAATCATAGGCTGCATCTCACTTTTTTTCATGCAACATACTTCTCACACTGCAAGGCTAAGTAAGGAATAGCAAGTATAAACATCTATTAGATATAACATTTTAATGCTCAATTTTACTCTAGACGTATGTGTAGGCTACTTACATGAGAACTGCCCTTCCGAGACAAATTTCTATGGCAGAAATATTACAAAACTGTCTAGTCACTAAAGGTATATTTAGCTGGAAGCCCCTGATACTCTTTGAATATTCAACGGTTAGACTAGATGATCTCTAAAGGTCCCTTCCAACCCTGCCATTCTGCGGTTCTGTGATATACATCCATTTAACCTCTAAGACAGGCAATGTAAAAGCAAACATGGAATCAACAACAGTTACGCAGTATCCCTAATTGAGTATAATTAAAATTAAGCTAAAGAACTTCTGTTAAGCAATAAGCATTAAGTGTACAGAAACATCAAAAAAGAAATGATGGTTTTAAGAAAGGATTGTGATACATGCAGGTCAAATGCAACTGTCCTTATATGGTGACATGATTAACCTTCATAATATATCAGTCTTATTAGACTAATTAGCACATATATTACTAACTTTATTTTAATCCTCCTTGGTTTATCACAGAATACGAGAACGGTGGAGGTTGGGAGACACCTCTAGAGATCATCCAGTACAACCTCCTGCTAAAGCAGGTTCCCCTCAATCAGGTTTGAGACTCCTTAACCTCCCTAGACAGCTTATGCCAGGGCTTCCTCACACCCACAGCAAAGAGGTTTCTCCTCATGTTTAAGTGGAACTTCCTGCGTTCCATCTTGTACCTGTTACCCCTTGTCCTGTCACTGGGTACTACAGAAAAAAAAGTGTGTCCTCATCCTCTTAACACTTGCCCTTTAAGTAATTTTAAGTGTTGATCCGCCCTCAGACTTCTCCAGGCTGAACAGCCCCAGACCTCACAGCCTTTCCTTAGAAGGCAGATGTTGCAGTTCCCTCATCATCTTGGTAGCCCTCCACTATATTCTCTTGTCTAAACCACTTATCTTGTGATTTATCTTTCTTTGGTCTCAAAAGAATTGATTTTTTTTTTTTTATAGAACAACAGCAGCATAGAAAGGACAAAAAATCATATCTTTGTGTATTGATAGTACTCAGGTCTGTGAGAGAGAAAAGGCAGATGGACTAGACAGATTTTTAGGATTTACATAAGATATAAAATCTGCATATGCAAAATACATGGGACTTCTCCACTCACCCAAATCTATATCCTGTATGTATCATTTACAGTAAAGTCACCTAATCCCAATCTTAGTAAAGATCAGATAATCATTGTACCAGATTAATGCTAGGCATAGATTTATGGAAAATGAAAGTATGCCAAGTCACATTT
Organism: Urocolius indicus; assembly: GCA_013401255.1. NCBI lineage: Eukaryota > Metazoa > Chordata > Aves > Coliiformes > Coliidae > Urocolius > Urocolius indicus. The sequence goes on from WBNH01007270.1 coordinate 896,239, forward strand.
TGGTAAAATTAGACACTCCTCACATTGTCATTGTTTTTCACCGGCTGTCTCAGGCTGCAGTACAGCCTGCCCTCTGCTCTTCCCTCACAATTTAGAGGCTAACCTGGTGGTTACAGAAAATGTTCTTGGCCTTAGGCACTTCCCAATTCCAAAAGAACAATTCAGCCAAGCCTGAAAGTGATTTTAACATTTTCCTGGAATTTATAGTCACAGCATAACACAGACAATTTCACATGACCATGACCTAAAGCACTGAGATTATTTCACTATTAGTAAGGCAATTATTTTTTTCCTGAAAAGCACAATCAAGCCATCTGGAAATGACAAGTAAAGTTTCCTTTGCTTTTTGGACCAATACATGCATCACAGAAGTAGGATATTTACTATAAAAGACCCAAAACAAATATGGGAAATCATAAACAGGCTAATTTTCTGTTGCAGGAAACAAAGTATAGTATGGTTACACCGACACAATCCTATGGCAACCTTTTCCATTTAAAGACTTGTATTTATTCTTAAGCCATTTTTACACTGGTAAAAGAGCTCTGCAGTGTTAGTACTTCATTATTTCTTCTGTTTACAGCATTCATCCTGAAAAGTAAATTAATTTTTTTGTTTCTTTGTCATCAATACCTCTCAAGCAATCACACTAAATCTGGCTTTAACCATCAGCAACTAACATTATAAAGATATATGGAAAACCATAATTTTGTTTTATACAAGTAGATAATGAGAATGCAACACAGAAAATGAACAATGAAAGACAGGATATTTGCTCTTGTTATGAACTGAATCTTAAACAAGAACCTTGCTGTGCATGAACCTTCCATGCCAATGCTGACCTAAAGTACAGAATTTTTATGGCTTAGGTTCATTCAGGAGTAGCCCGCCGAGATGACAATATTTTCTATGGAGAAACCATGACAAACCAAAACATTTCCATGAGAACTCATGAACTACAGCAGCACCAATGTTATTTTCTCCACCTTAATCTGTGTGAAAACCTGAAACTTCTACATAATTAAAAGCACTTCATTTGGAGAGAAGTTTAACATATCCTACTTCTCTGTTTCCTTTTCATTCTTTCCATTTCTTTTCACTTTTAAATATAATATAATATGTTACTAAGGAAAAAGTAGCCTACAAATTTTATAGTAGGTTAAGCTGCAGGTTTAGTGAGTTCAAGTCAAATACTTGCAAGCTTAAAGAACTGTACAAGAGATATTTAATATGTTTCTTTCACTTGTTTGCAAGTTTAAAAACATCATTCCATAAACTGCTCTTACTTTTTATTGTTTTTTAAGAGGCTTCTTTTAAAAGTAATTCTAGCTTTATCTTATGTGTCCATGTAAGAAGTAATTTCAGATCCAGCAGACTAAAGCTTTTACTAGGCTTAGTAAAAACTGAAATAGCAAAGTTTGTTGGTTGTTTTGTGGGTTTTTAAAGGAAAAACTTAAACCAGTGACTTTGGATACCTTCATCTTTGCACGTCCAATCTGAAATGTATTTAAGAAGACTTTTTCAGACACCCAAGCCTTAGTACTTAAAAAAAAACCAAACAAAACCAAAACAAATACAAATCAACACAACAAACTATGTCTTTTAAACTTTTCTTGAAAAAAACAATAGCTTTTCTTTGGCCAAAATACTCCTTTCATCAAAAGGCTGCTGGTTTTTCCCCTCTTCTCTAAAGTGAACATATAACTTCCTAAATTATTACAGAAAAAAAATCAAATATCATTATATAAGGCAGTATGAAAAGCAAAACAATTTCAAACCAGTCAGTAGCAATTCATAGTGGGGGGGGGGGAAAAAAAAAAATCAATCTAAGGTGAAAAAACAACTGAAATCAACAACTAGTGATTGCAACTATTTGTGTGTGTTTGGTCATTCAGAGTAAAAGCCCAAAGAAGAGAAATGGCTTTACACAATTTATCAAAAAAAAGCACTACAAACCGTAAAGAAGTCAGCAAATCATTCCCCTGTGTTAGCCATTAGGAGGTACAAAGTACGACTGATTTTTTAATGCATTCAGCTGCGAGTGAAGCTTTTTTTTTGTCCTTAAGTAACTAATGTGGTCTGCCATTGTTATGTATTGCATTTACCACTCAGAAAATGGAAGTGGAATCAACTGCAATCAAACAGAAATACCATTACAGAGTTTTTTTTTCCTGAGAATCTTCTTTCTATCCTTTGAAAAATGAGTAGCATGATGCCTCACAAAAGCTATTTTGTCAACAGCCCCTTGGGCTGTATGGAGAGGGATGACCATTTCAGTATAAAATGACTACTTGACTCTTCTGTCCTGGTGGCATAATCACATGTGAGGATTCAAAGAGGTAAGTCCACGATCTCCTGTTACTCTGGGAGGTTATGTCACAGCCGTCTGATCTATGTGCAGTCTTCAAATAAATACATACAACTCTTTTAGGCTGTAAAATTACAGTCAACGATGCCATGCTGTGTATCACACTGACCAGCTGTCAGGAGATATATTTGTGGAATTTTGCTAGAGAAGGATTACAGAGAGAGATGCTGGAACTTCTGACTAACTGCACTTAAACTATGAAAATATTTGGGAAGTTCTGAGTGGTTGCAGCAACAAGCAAGAAAATTCGAGTTTCACACCACCCAGAAACATCTAGAAGAGTACATTAAGAAAGTACAAAAAAACCTAAAATGTCTCTCTTTTTTTCTTATTTCTATTGTATTTGAGGCAAGACATTTATGGCTGTAGTCAAATGCTTATTTGAGGATCAAGTAACAGCGATTTAAGAAAATGGCATCTTCAGTTTACAACTACCAACCCTTAATCAGAGCCCAGCATTTTCTCAGCCTAGGTACAGTAGCTATGTGAGCTCTTGACATCTCTTTCAACAAAAATTAAAATATTTTTCCTTCTAAGAGGCAGGCAAACTCACTATATTTCTGGACAGCTGAAATCTAAATCATGCTCTCCCTATGTCCTCTGGAAACATCTTTTGGAAATCAATGGCTTTACAAATTTCACTGCGAAGGTGAACATACTGATACACAGCTCAGCACATCACAAATACATTTTATAAATGTTCTTTATTCCATAAAATAAATCTATGGCATGTAAACCCGAAAAACACAAAATATGAACGTGCAGCAACTGATTCATCATTGCCAAAAACTATGTTAACACAATAACATACAAGAGGACCTGATCACCAACATCAGTGAAACTAACAGAATTGTCATTAATCCTTACAAAAAGATAAAGTAAGCACAGAGATAAAGGAATATAATATAAATCAAGTTACTGTATCTCTTCAATATCTATAAAAGTAAGAAGTGGTGATCAGTTAAAGGCTGTCTGAATTCTCAGTTATCAGGCTCAGATGCTGAATAAGCACAAAGTACCTGCTACTTAGAATAAGATAGCACAAGTTGGTGCTATTTTTTCTATTTCAGATGGTTTTGTTGCCTAAGACATAAAAAAGTTTAGATTACGTTTATTAAATATGCTCACTTCCCAAAGTGAGCAAGTGGCTGAGAGATGCTTACAGGGGTCAACCCTCTGCACTGCCAGTTAGAAGCTCTGCACAAACACTGACATTTTCAATAGTGATCCTAAGCTGATGTTTGAACCAGTGCTGTCCCATGCTTTGCTGTTCCCACAATCAGACCACTCTGCAATGAACACACATATCCCATTTTAGTGAGTAAAATCAAACTAAGAGAATCACACATTAGCTTAAAAAAGTTGTGCTTGACAGGAGTTTTTTATAAAAGTCTTTTGTATGCAATCAAGGAATATAATCAAAATAATGAAATATGCCTAACAGACATCCTGTCAAAACCTTATGAATTCCCACAGCCACACAAATTATACATGTCTGGAGGTTAATCATGAAGAATGCTACAGTCAATAGCTTTTTTTCCTTTTTTCCTCACATTAAATTATAGATCTAAGCACAGCTTGATGATGACACTCTGCTTGAAGTCTAACTCCAGGTTACTCACCAAGGATTATTCTCAGTATAAGCAGGTTATGGGACACAGTTATATCTGTATCAAATGATTCCTTGTTATAGTTGAGGTTTTGCTCTTAATTTACATTTAATTAAGCTAGAAATCTAGAAATTAGGTCTAATCTACAACAAAGCAAAAATAAAATGGCATGTATATATAAAAATTAGTAGCATAGAGAAAAGTTTGCTTTGCATCTTTTGCTTCACAGTCAAAACAATGTGTGGAACAGTAATTTGTTAAAGTTATCTTTTTTCAAGATCCTGAACTAACTTCTTGTTACGGCAACCTACCTGACTTCTGCTTTAGCAGCACAGTACAGGTTGGGGAATGAACTGTTAGAGGGTGATACAAGGGAAAGGGACTTGGGGAGTCCTGGTAGGCAGCAGGATGAACATAAGCTAGCAATGTGTCTCACGGCCAAGAAGGCCAATGGCATCCTGGGGGGTATTAGAAGGGCTGTGGGCAGTAGGTCAAGAGAGTTTCTCCTCCCCCTCTACTCTGCCCTTGTGACACCAATATCTGGAATATTGTGTCCAGTTCTGGGCCTTTCAGTTCAAGAAGGACAGGGAGCTGCTGGAGACAGTTCAGTGCAGGGCCACAAAGGGAGTGGAGCATTTCTCTTCTGATGAAAGGCTGAGGGAGCTGGGGCTCTTCAGCTTGAAGAAGAGGAGACTGAGGAGTAACCTGATTAATGTTTACAAATATATAAAGGGCAGGTGTCAGGAGGATGGTGCCAGGCTCTTCTCCAAAGATAGGACAGCGGGTACAAGCTGGAACATAAGAGGTTCCAAAGAAACATAAGGAAAAAGTTCTTCACTGTGAGGGAGCACTAGAGCTGCCCAGATGGAGTCTCTTTACCTGGAGACATTCCAAAACCACCTGGACAAGTTCCTGGGTGACCTACTCTAAGTGGTCCTGCTCTGGCAGGGGGATTGGACTGGGTGATTTTTCAACGTCCCTTCCAACCCTTAAGATTCTGTGACTTATTTGGAATATCTTTTGAATTAATTTCATTTAAATTCATACCTAAGCCTAAGTACAGGCATTTTATTCACTCAGCATTCAATAAACAGCATTCACTGAAGGAAGAAAAATACAGTTTCAAATCACCTTTGGGGGAAAACGTCATGTCAGAAAAAAAGGAGTACTTTAACTATTCTAAAAATCTCTCTGCAAAAAAACAATATGAAAATTCTCTTTAATACCTTACTATCCTATATATTTCACATGTTCTAACAAGCCTTCTACTTATTACTAAAACCAAATCCCAGCATTTTAGTTACCATTATTTGTATTTCACGATAAAGTATTGTATAAAAAAGAAGGAATTCATGTTATTATCTCTATTTAACACTAAAGGAAAAAGGAAACAACAACAAACCACTATGACTGCAAAATAGGGATTCTTGAAAACCTTTGGTTATTTTATTTGTATAGGATAAACAAAATAGTGTTTTCTGTTGGAATTTAACACTACAAGTGAGCTTTCCTTTTTCTGAATTACCTTAAACTACAGCTTCCTATCACAGAGCTTTCCTATAAACTTGTGACCTACTTTGTTAGGAGGTACAAGACAAACAGTGGAAACAGATTTTATTTGTTGGTTTTTGGGTGTTTTTTACATTTTTCCATATTCTAGTACCTGAAGACACTATGAAGCATACCATACTCTTTTTTTCACTGATATTCAATATCTACCCATTTTTATATAGAATATCTTTATTCACTCCTGGGGTCTGTATCATTAAGTCTCCAACCCACTGAATATCTGTTATTTCTGTAACCACATCGTGCTTGGACTACAGGATGCTTTCCATTTTTAACTACAGAGACTTGGTTACTGTGTCAAGAAACCTTCCAGAACATAATATTTAATTCAATATAAAATTTCCTCTAAAATGTTCAACATTTATTCAATGATGGAATGCTCAAAGCCACAACCTTTAATGCAGCAGTGAATTCCATAAATGCACTTCAATGCATGCTAGACATCAAGACAAGAAAAAACCTGTATAGAAGCTCTGTACTCCGTACTGCCATGTCATTTTTCTAAGGAGGTCAAAACTCCCATCAGTTCATGTTCATTCTTAATTCTACTTTAGGAAGCTGCAGAAGAAAATGCTTTGCTGCTCTTTATTCTGATAGTTGAGACTGGTGTGTTCTTTTATGCTTTCTATATTTCTATTAGTTTTTCCTGCAGATCACAGTTAAAAGCTCTTTGTCCTCATTCTTAGTCCTACTTTACACAGGAGTCGAGGTCCTCAAATGTAAGATTTTGGACCAGAAACCTTTTCAAACCAGAATTCCCCCATAGAAGATAAAAGAACAAATTTACAGCTGTCTACAAAAGTAGTAGAATTCATCTACTTATCAGACTAGAGGTATGAAGTTAAGCACTGAACATCATGCTAATATTTCTATAAAGAATAAAAAAACCAATTTCTACATAGTTGTAGAGCTTACATTTTGCCCTTCTCATTTGTTTCACAACAGTGCAGCTGCTGACCTCTATGGACAAGATTGGACAAAAGCATCCAAACTGCAGGAACTGTGGCACAGGCAGATCACGATGAAATGTACAGGAACAAACATTTCAAAGAGGAAAATATCACTGCCAACAGGGGTGGAAATTGCTTTCTGAGCAGTGGCGTTTATCCCCACTACAAGTCTCTAGCTCTCAGTACTCCACTTGTGCTAATTGCAGTAACAAGCCCGTATCCACATGACACCAGATAGTTCTAATAACATCAACTGTAAGAAAGCTACCAGATCCCATTTTCTAACTGCTAGCAAATAAGTATTCTTGGCTTGTTAGTGTTGGTTTGCCAATTAATACCTTTTACTACTTTTGTATTATATTTTCCCTCAAAGGCCTGTGCTGTGTTCCAGGGACAAGTGCTCACATATTCATTTATTGCAAAAACTGGTGTCCATAGCACCACCAGCTGAAAAGCATGTGAGACATCAATGATTACAACACAGCTTACACTTGATCAAAGACTGTGAGGCTTCTACACATACTATCTGGACTCGTGTGGCTGAACACATCACATTCCCTATTTTGAAAACTCACACACAAGAGAGGAATCATTTTAAAAAGATGTCAAAAACTGCAGGTCTCTTGGAGGTAATCTGTATTTATTACAAAACTAAATGTTGTACTCCAGATTGTTTTTAATTTATCTGACTTCAATAAGCAATTTTATAGGACTGCCAGACTCAATAGGAGGAAAGATTGATGATTGCTTTAGAGCCAAAATTTAGATGTTCTGTTTTAAATTTCCATCTTCTTCATATAATCATTTTATTTCGAAATGCATTATGTTACATTAATCTGGACTGTGAACATCTGTCTTTTGTTTCTAAATAATATGTGATATGAGCAAAGCATCAGGTCATTGCTCACTGAAGATTAATATCTAAGAACAGCATATTTTTTGCTATTAAAACTAACTAGAGACTAGTAAAAACATCCTTCTAAACACACCACCTCATGGTAATAGCAGCAGAAAAAAATTAATGCCAATAAATATGTGAATACACTAGTTAAACTAGCTTTATTTGTAAAATTTTCCTACACCTACAAGCACATAATGGAGCTCAGGTAGTTTTTGTTTTGCTGGTTAGCGTGGTTTATACAAGTACCATATAATTTCATCAAAATAGCAGTCTGAATTGCTATTAACAGATGTTAGAACTGATAACAGTAATAGACATCAGAGGCTAGGATAGCTTCAAGGACAGGCTACCAAATGAGATTTTAGGCATTAGGCTTCCAAATTTGAGAGTTTGACACCTGAATTCCTCCAAGAGCATCATCTGCTCTGACTACTGAAGGTTTAATCTGTGCTTACTAAGTACAGTTTTGAATCAACTGATTGTCAGGATGCAAGTGACCTTGGATACAGTAATCATGAAATTGTTATGCAAAAGGGGGATGATCATTCCAGCATCTTGATTTAAAACAAAATTAACAGTAGTATATGTGCTCTTAGTTCATGTAGCGCTGGTCTTGTATACGGATATAGTCTAAGCATATTATGCACAGAAGTCAGACAATGTGCACAGAATGCTCCATTTCAGAGTACAAAATTGGTTTAGGCAACAGGTTCTTTGATGGTTAGTTCATCAAGAACAGCACCTACCTTGCATGCAGGTAAAAACTATTAGATGCCTCAGGCTTCTGGGAGAAGCTTACCTATTGAAAATCATAAAGCCTTAAAATAAAGATCTAAATAAAAAGATTTAAGAGGTACACAAATTAGCATAAACATTTATGCTAAGAACTGTTATAAACAATCAGGCAATGAGTTTTTGTTGGGGCTTTGGAAGGTTTTCTTCTTTGAGAGATTGAGTGTGTTTTCTGGCTCGTCTTGTTATCATTCATTTGGCCACATAATGTTTGACAGAGCTGCACACTAGTCATCAAATATCTTTTGGACCTCGAAATGTGAAGTCAGTAATGTAATCCTCTAACAGTTATTAGTTGACAGTCCATCTTGCATTTATAACTTTTCAATCTACTGAATATGTTTTGAGGAGAAAGCTTTGCCACATAGTCAGCTGTTAAACAAATCCAGAACCTAGTAAACAAGAAAAAAAAAACCAAAACAGCCATGAAAGGCAATGTGAACTTCATGCTACAGCCCAGAGAAACTGTGGATAACTGTGCAACACATGAGGAATCCAAGCACTGGTCAACCCAATGAGCCAGAACAAAACTGATGGAGTTGCAGAGTCACTCACAGATAGCAGCATTTTTCTTTCCTGTCTTCCTGTGTTAATTCCACTTTGCAAAGGAAAAAGAATTAAACAGAAGTCAATGAAACAACATAAAGTGAATCTTACTGAAGCAGAGATGTAATTACTGTCCAAAGCCTCCCAGGCTATTTATGTGCATGCACATAGTTTTTGCATGCATTTCTAAGAAAATATAGAATCATAAAACATTATTGTAAATGGAACCAAAAAAAGTTACAGCTACAAAAAAAATACCATGAATAATTACACTAGCTGGGGTCAACTTGTAATTAACCCTCTAAAAAAACATATTACTTGGATCAAGGTGTTCTGAGACATTATTCCAACTCTGCACACCAAAGATCTTCAACCAGCCAATGAATATGAAGGCAATGGAGAGACCCCTTGTAAATCACTGTTTAAACACTTGACAAGACAGGAGCTTACTGGTAACTTAAATATATATTTGAAGAGTCCTTGCAAGGTTTTCAGAGATAGGCATTACCCTCCCTTGGGACTGGCTTGTGGAACCACAATGTGATGAGCCTAAAGCTACTACATAAATCTACACGTGCTGTATTCCTGTAAAATAAGTACACTAAAAAGGTCTTTTCAAAAGCAGACTATAAATTTAATCTGAAACAAAACATTGCTTTCCTACTGCTCATTCTGCTTGCGTGGACCACGTCCAACAAGAAATTACTAGAATACTCAAGAGTGTTGTTAAAGAGGACAAATCCCTCAACTGCACAGCCATGTTGTGACTGCCCTGAAAGCAACCAACATGCATCTCAGACATCAGTCAGCAGTGAGACTTCCCTGACAGACAGAATCTTCAGTTCCCATTGGAGCTGAAAATATTTACAAAGAGCAGGTTTGTTGCAGAAGTTCAGCATCAAAGCAGAACAAATGGTTTCAGCTTGCTGAAAAAAAAATCCCTTGATGAAGTTTTAAATGTAAGATTTTATTTCTCTTTCCAAAAATGATTTCTCAGGCTAACAGCATCTGCCTAGTTTTGTCTGTTTAAATTAGTGTCATATGGTTCCTAATACTATGATAGTCTCCCAGTGTTTTGAGACTAAAAACTCAAATCTAATGTCATTGTGCTATGATATTTACTAAAGAAAATTATTCTTATGAAATTATTTTTTCCACTTTGAAGTTTACTGCCATAAATACAGCCATAAAATATTTATATTCAGAATATTCAGGTTGATGCTTCTCCAGTCTTGTCCTATGCAATCCCAAACTGCAGGTAATTTAAAAGCTACATAGTGATAGTATTGAAGTGAAAAATTAAGACTGCTGCTTTCTGTTCCCTCACTGGTTGTATACCTTTTTGAAACCTAGAAAAATAGGTCTAAAGGGAAATTACCAGATGCCTCTCTATCAACTGAGTAGACAACAGCATATTTCAGATCAAAAAAGAAACTGAACATTAAATTGCTTTCCTTGTCATGCTATCAACGTTTTCCTTTATGAAAGGTTGCTTTCTGTAATGTGGGAAATTACATAATTTGCTGTATTAGAATTTAATACACAAATGCTGTGCACTGGGTAAGTATGTATACACACACACGCAGACACACTCACACATATATAAAAATGCATGTATCATCTAAGAATACGGCTGGAGAGCTAGCATAAAAAATGCCTGTTTATTATTGTCCTGGGCACTATGGGTTACTTTGTGCTCTCTAGATGGGTGATGAAACCAGTTCCTTGAATGCAAAGGAAAAATCACAAGTTTTGCCAAAACTATTGGGAGCAGCTGATAGAGTGGAGAGAAGAAGAAGCAGAAAGTCTGAAAACGAAGTGGAAAGAAAACGTTTCAGAAGATGCCTATCTATTTCAAAAGCACAATCAAAACTAACCAGAGGAGAGCAAAAAAAGAGACTTTCCTAAGATCTAGTGTGGATTTTATGGAGACTGATTCAGCCTGAACACAGTAAGAAGTTGTTGGTTTGGAAAGAAAACTAGGAAAAAAACACTCACTTTGAAATTATTTGATAGCAAAAGGTAGATCTGTTTCCAATTGGCTTTCCTTAGTACACCTCTGTCAGTTTTCCACAGATAATCTTGTTCAAGTTGATATTTATGTTCCAATAAATCAAACTACAGAATACTTCAAAGTAACTGTGGGTTTCTTAGATGTACTGCCAGCAAAACAGAAAAACCAAACCAAACAAACAAAACCACTCTAATGTACATATGCTCCTTGTAAATGAAATTGATTTTGTTGGTGGTTTTTTTTTTTCCCAAATATCTAACATATTAGCTGCTCTTTGTGTTCTATATGAATATGAGTCTGCTTTTGATGATGGCCACGGTAGCTTTTAAGAGTATTTCTTTTGGAAAGTAGGTAAAGAAAGAAGGAAATCAGCATCAGTTCCTCAATGGACTGTTACGACAAAAATGTGTTATGAAGGTTCCTGCCGCTGGATCAGTAAAAATGTTAAGAGAAAATGCCAAAAAGAAACCATCTACACAATAGACATATTTCAAAGGTAGACAGAAACTAAAAAAACAAGGAGACCATTTTCAATTAGCTGCCACAATGAGTTTAACATCTTCGTCATGTCTCTCTTGTATAGACACTGTAAGTAATTACTTCTGCCACCCTCAGCCTCTTCTCTCAAAACCCTCACATCTCCAATGTCAGTTACTTAGCAGAATAACCACATTATTTGAGCAGCAAGATTTGAACACCATGGGATTTTCCCCTGCTACTGAAAATTTAAGTCACTACATTTTTTTCTTCTTCTTTTAACCAAATGAAAAAAAATCACAAATGTAACTAGGCAAATACTTTATTGCTAGGATCAATTTTACCTAAGTCAAGGTGTAAAGTTAGTTTTATTGATGTTTATTTTTGTCATATATGTAAGACGTATGGCTAATACATATATGTTACAGATGAATAGTAGAAAAGCTCAGATTTATCCTTTCCTTCATACTGTGTACTGGAGGAAAAAAAAAAAAAAAAAAGATACCCAGATGTCTCACGCAGCTGCAGCAAATGTTCCTGACTTGACACTCACTAGAGATATGTTTGCTTTTGCTAATAATTTGAAGATCTCATAAACAGTTAGATGTTTCCAGTAAACAATTTCACATTTTCAAACAGAATGATTACAAATCAAACGAGGGGGGAAAGCTGTTGCTCTTGGTATTCAAAACGGACAACAATGTGATAGCAGAGAATGGGACAGATCTATAAAGGCAATAGAAATGCTACAGACTTGCTTAAGACACTTTATCCTTACAGCCTTTCTGGTAGGAGGCTTTTGCAGAATGCTCATCAGCGTCTTAGACACCACGTCTTTTAAGGTTACTTTGAGAAAGAGCGGTGCAAGTTAAAACACAGTGTTCCTGCTGTGCTGGTAGCCACAGTTTTATTGCAAAAGCAACAGCAGGACAATTATGGGGAAAATGAACACTGTTTGGGATGTTATTACTTTATGGAAAAAATGGCAATAGAGCAATGAGCTTATGTTAATGACAAAAATAAACTGGAGCAAGGGTCACCAAGTAAACCTGCAAGGGTTTTTATAACACAAAAAGAACAAAAAAGCAGCAGGTTCTAAAATATGTAAGACTTGGGAACATCTTCCTTAAACAGTCATAATATGGGAAATATTCATAGTCATTCTGTTATACACAGATGATTTGCATACATCCTTTACTCAATAACTCCTTGCATTTTGTATCTCGGACTTCAACAATCTTTTGAAAATTAAGACTGGAGAAGAATACGTGGGATCAGCAAGTCTGCTGCCCTTTCCAAAGCTAGAGATAGCTTTTAAAAAACTTGAAAATATAGTGTAGATGATAATACAGATTTCATAATGTCTTTAGACAATCTATTTTGCAGTTTAACCAGCAGACAGCTTTCCTTGTATTTCACCTTAATCTTTCATATTGCAATCTAATCCCATTACTTCTTCCTCAAACAAAATGGGGGCGTGGAGGAAGACACTTTATCATGATTCTCTCTTTTCAGTTTCACTGCATGTATTTGAAGTCTGTTATTATGCCTCCATCTTTTCTTTGTCCTTCCTTTTAGGTTTGTCACATCTACTAAGTCTGCATCATATCAGGATGCTAAGTGAGTCCTTAGATTTGTTTCAAAGCTTTTGAAATGGCAGCAATTATAGTGAGTGAAACTACAGAAAAGTAATTTTTTTTATCTATTCTTTAATCATAACTATTCAAAACCTTTGAAACATGAATTATAGCTTTTTTCTGTAACAACTATTACTTATCCCATAGTAATTTGATAGCATAACACTAAACAATAATACTATGAATGTATGAGTTATCTGGTGACAGTTTTAAAGGCATTATTATTTCCACAGTGGAATAAGGAAAATAGTTATATTTGTACAGATTTTTCTATACCTGGACAAAGGTTAGAACTGTATAAAGGTCAGAATAGAACTCGAGAGTAGTCAAGGATTTAAAAGACAATGTCATAGTTAAGGAAAACTAAGGACTTAAAGGCCATTAGAGATCTAAGGAATAGCAAAGACTAATCCAGCCTATAAAACAAAATGAAGCTTCTCTTGCAAATCTTTCTAATCTATATCACCAATATATGTATATCCCAGGACACTGGGAAAAAATAATTTTACGTCAAAAGTATGTTAAGTGAATAATTCTTTGTTTTTCTCCCCATGGACACCACTTTGCCTGTCAACCTCAAAGATCAGTACAACCACTTCTCCCATCTTCAATTGAAATCCAATTCGTAACCAAGTTCTACCTTTGTAACTATAGCAACTCGCCAGATGAAGAATAGTGTTACAGATGTACTTTAAGAGTTAGAATCATCATCTTGTCATTCCTCAAAAAAGTTTCCTATCAGGATCCTCAAAGAAGTAACTCATGAACTCTGAGGAAAAAGATGCACCACACGCTCAGGCAGCCTCAATCTTCATACAGAAGAATGAGTTTCAGTGGAAATAAAATGTTGGTAGGGCTCAACCAGAAACTCAAGTGGCAGCAGCAAAGTAACACAAGAAAGGACCATGAGGATGACTTTTTTTTTTTCAGTTCTTCATGGTTTTTTTGTTTTCGTTGATTAGCCATTCCATACCATTTCCCGTCTCCTAATTATTTCAGTCACACTGAAGTTCAGCTTCTGATCTGGTTGTCTTTTCTTCTGCTCATATCTTTTTCCTTATGTCTTAATTGTGCTTCGATTCACAGTCATTATCAATTTTTCGTGTCATGAAAATTACTACCAGAATGAAAGAGGAAAAAAACCACCAACAAAAAAACCAAACCATCTCTTTCTTTCTTTATATTTCCTGATCTTTGTATTGCCTGATCCAAAATGCTCTTAAATACAACTAAAATTGCCTAGACTTATCTATGGATCATTAGTACTTTTTCATGTAGATTTCCCCTGCTCACAATTTGGGAAATTCTCTCACAGGAATGAAAATCATGACATCAAAGAAAATCTAACAGTTCATAATGACTACATTCATCAACATGTTTTAAAGACTTGAATGGACTTATGGGTTCTATACTACAAAAGACAATACACCATTGCAGATAAAGCTTCAAAATAATTATCATCTTTAGTTTTTAAAGCATTCTTTAGTCTAAATATCTCATTTTAATATCATGTCTACCAATAAAAATATGTACTCTTACAGAGTAGGATTGAAAAAATAAGTAATAAAATTTATAATTTTACTGGTCGTATAAATTGATTTTAGCCATTATTGCACTTCACATAATTCACCAAAGGTGATGGAATGCTTATTTGGTTGATAGCTAATGTATCCTTGAAGAATAAAAGCTATATTAATACATCATTTTGCCATAAAGGTGATATAGACAGCAAAAGAACATTTTGTCAACTTCAGGAAATAAGAGAACTATTAGGAATTATTTAAAGCGGCATAAAGCACCAGCAAAATGTGCAATTGTCAATAGGGGCAGACTAATCTTTCTATCCCCTTGAACACACTTTCTACATATTGTGCTTGACTTTGCCAGATGTGGAGTTTTATGCATTGACTACTGCACTTTGAAATGCTGAGGAGCAAGTGAATCTTTTAAATGCATAAATATTCCTTCACAAGCAAAGGTCCGGATAAGGAAACATCAATAAAAATAATGAAAAAGTCATGGGACAAAACTTTCTAGCACTCTCCTATATTCAATCTCAACTACCTTAATGACTTTTCTTACTGAATATATACCCCCTTCTCCTATAAAATCACCTATGCAAGTGAAAAAGCAGCCCTAAGGCAATGTACAAAACCCGAGTTCTGGACTTCATTCTCTCTTTTACTTCAAGCACAATCCTCCAATGCAGCTATTACAAAACTAAACAGATTGAATAGAGTATGTTGAATTCTCAGTGCACTAGGCGTGCTGTTTGAACTATACATGAATAAGACTTGTTAGTCTCTTAAATGAGTATTTTTTTCACTAGTGTCACAAATTTATACAAATCAGTGTTTATCTGACATGAATTTCATTTCTAACTACCTTTGTACTTCCTTTAAAAGGATTGTTTATATGGAATGAAATGATGCTTCTCTGAAATACCAGGATTTAATGCATTGATCCCACAAGACAGTTTCTTTCTCCTCCTTTCTCCAACTTAGAGAACATCTTTCAATCACTATCTAGTTCTCAGAGCAGCCAGACTAAACAACACATGCAAAACAGTGATTCCAAAAGCAAAGTTTCTATTAAAAATGTTAATCTGATTTTGCACCATTAATATAGCTGATTAACCCACCTGTAGTATCAAAACAAAAACTAACCTTTAAAGAAAAGTTAATTTAACATTACATTTTAAAAATTAAATTCCCATTACATAAAATGTCTTTTTTTTTTTTTTCCTCCCAGCAGAACAACTTACCTGTACATTGCCCTCCATTTGTGGGATCCCCATAATATCCTGGCATGCATGTTTCACACTGCTTTCCTGTTGTTAAGTTTTTACATTGATCACAGACATTACTGTTGATGCAGGTGCTGTGGCCATTACACTGGCAAGCTAGAAGGTAATATTTAGGAAAAAAAAAAAAAAATCACTAAATTGGTCTTCAGAACAAAGTAATTCCTCTGTGACTACAAAATTGCAGTAGAATGGAATTTCTGAGGAGTTACATCCTGATTAATGACCAGAATATAGATTTGTACTTTGAATTCATACAAAAGATTGCAGAAGTTGACTGTGTAGTGACATGTGACTTAAAGATGTGTGAAAAGTATTTTTTGACATTGTGAATGACAGAATCCAGTCCTCACAGCTTTAATATGCCGCTCAAGAAATTTGTTGAGAGGCAGTAAGTCACCAACTAACACCAAACGAAAACTCCCATACCTACACGCAATCCACTGTGAAGCATTTCAGAGGCTACTGTGGTAGATAAAATGAAAAACTCACAATTAAACACATCTATTGCGGAGAAAGAACTAACAGAACTAACTAAAATTTCACCAAAGAGGAACTTGTTTTCAAGATTGCTGATCCTCACATAAGTTTTGCATACTAAGGGGTTTTAAGGACATCAGAAATTTAAACGTCTTCCATTCCTCATCACTACAGTCAACTTCGGTGAAAGGAAAAAACACTGGACTTCTATTGACGTAACTTTTTTTACATCTAACCTTGAAAGCATTAAATTGGGGTCGGTTTTTTTTGTCAAGTAACTCTAGAAACCACTGATCTTGCACCACACCTCCACTCCAGTGCTTCATGTTTTGGAGAAACTCAAAAAGTACTGAACACTATTGCAGCAAAATCTCAATGTGAACTCTTGCCAGAATCATTGATCTTGCTGCCAGGACCTGGCTGAGCAACCAAGAGGTTTTGAAGGATAACATCTCCATAAAGTGGGACCTCAGAGCTCACAGTGCTCAGCAGATTAGCAATCTATCAATTGCAGTCTGACATTTGACAAGCTGCTATGTCAAACCTGTCAAACCTTTAGTGGGGAAGGGTGTGTAAGACTCAGCAGAGGATGTCTAGAGCTATCTCAGCAAATCATTGTTTAAAAAATTCTGGATTTTTAATCTAAATTTCACAGTGACTGGTATGTTGTCTGGACAAAAAAAGGAAAAAAATAGATTCTCACTGCATGATTTCAAAGTTTTGAGCTGTTTTAGAACTTAGTAATGTAAGACATTTAGAGCTGTTGCCAGGCTTGGCTCATAAACCATTAAATCTTCCAAGTTTACAATCCCTTCTTCTGTAGCTATGCCTACAGAATCTTGTAAATCAGTATCAAACATTTCTGTACTACTGGAAAAGACATTTTCTCACCGTTATGACTAAATCTCTTTCTAAAATTACAAGTTTTATTCTTTCTAAGAACATTTAATTTTTAGACAACTTTATGGTGTGTTCCTCCAGGAAGAATGGCAGTTTGCCATTTTGCATTTTGTTGCCTTTCTCAGCAGAAGCTACAGGAAAATACCAGTAACATATTTTGAGGGTTTCTTAGAAGTCATACACATTAAATTACTTAAAGCAAATGTTACTTAAAAAATATGCAGCTAAATAAACCAAAAGTAAAAACAGACAGTGCACTGAAGTAGTTAGATGAGTGCAATCAAACTGGAGAGATCAGTATTAAATAATTCAAGTAAAAATGAGACATTGTAGTGATCATTTAACTAAGAACTAGGAGTTTAATTTTTATTAGTCATTCTTTCTTTAAGTGATTTTAAGGTACAGCAACTGGCAGAAACAGAGTAATTCTCACACAATGCAAATATGAAGCAATTTTATGTCTAATCTGCTTCTGGCATCAGTGTTGAAATAGTTGCTGATGCTGACAAATGTTGGTATCTACAGACTTAAGAAAATACTTAAAACTAGGAAAACATAAAATGGAGTTCTGCACTACTATATGAATTTAGTGCAAGCATATTTCATCTATTTTTAAATAAAATACTCAAAATCAACTCAAATAGTTTTTCAGAGAAGAAATTTAGGCTTTGAAGACAAAGTTTGGCTTGCATTCTACCTAAACTGCTCTTCTTAGGGAGGAAACGTCAACACTATTTTCCTTCCTTTCTGTATTTTAGGTATGATTTTTGCCATTTTATTTATAATAATAGTTCCATTAATATACAGATCTGTAGGAAAAAATAAGTGTATCCATATAAAACAAATACTGTGACAGCTGCTTTGAGGAATACTGACTTCAAAATGACCAGTCTCAAAAAGAAACAATTTATATGCTACCTGCTGAATAGTAGTTTTAAAGATTTGAACAGAAAATTAGAAGTAATTTAAAATACTTATCACCACTACAATTGCCCTGAGGCACTACAAAGAGAATGGAAATGAACTACAAGGCAAACAGCGCATACATGAATGAACATGAATGGCTTAGCCAACTATTCATCAATGTGGCAGAACAATCTTCAAACTACATGTTACAACCTATTTATTTTTATTTTCATCCAAACTACAAACTGTTCGGTAGGCTTTTGCAGACTTAGTATCAATTCTCTCTTATTTGAAGTACATCGTGATTCCTGTGCTAAGACTAATAAAACTGTGTTAGTACAATCCATTACTGATATTATTTTAAGAACTTGAAACCAAAAGCTTAGGAGCGATCCCGACAGCCTACATGAACCAAAACAAAGTTTCACATTAACTGAAATTTTAAATTTATTACTCCTGTAGGATTTACCTCAAACTCGTAAAACTAGTTGGTTGTTAATATAAAATGGAACTTCTGTGAATTCTTGGCCAGAACATGAAATTTTATCTATGAAGATTAATACCACTTTTCAGAGAATGGTATTAGATGGTTTGGAGTTTTTCGGTTTCAACCTAGAACATTTGGCAGTGTTCACATGATTTTACATTTAGTTTCATTATTCTAAAACTAAAAAAAAAAAAANAAAAAAAAAAAAAAATAATCTACCTGTCTACCTAAGTTCCCAAAATAAAAATTTCTTCAGAGATTCTGCTTTCTAAATACTATATAGTGATACACACACTTATATATAAATATATAGCACACATTTATATGTAGTAAACACAGAGAGAATAAAATAGGACTCAGGAGAGCAAACAAACATGGCTTCATGTACCTATGAAGTTTTGATACTAGAGAAGCTCCAGCTTCCAAATCTAGCAGCAGCAGGAACACTTGCTGGAAAAATAACTTTCACATGTTACACCATTTATTCTAAAAAGAGTTCTCAAGATGTCTTTCAAACTGTATTATTTATTGTAAATTATCACTAGAGGTTCAACAAACTCCCAAGTGTGTTTTTCATTTGCCTGCCCTACTACACTGATGCTTTTACAGACTGCTTTCAGGATTTGAGTATTTTCACACAGGATGCTGCACCAGCTCAGCTTGCATGGTCTCAAAGCACCTATGTCTTGCTCACTTTTCCAATGAACTTGAAAATTAAAAAACTATAATGAATTGTATGGCTTAAATTTAGACTTCAGACATTGTCTTTAAGATTACAAAAGCATACATTCTGTTTATTCAAAATATTTAGAAGTAGGCTGGAAGCACAGCTTCCACACTTGGGAACCTCTCATTCTCACAGCCACATGGACTTCTTGCATGAGAAGGAGAGATGCAGGGAATTCCTGCTCCTGGCCATCAGTAGCTGCCTATAGATAATTTCTCCCCAGTTGCATTTTTCGTTGATGGATACAGAAGCTAGAAGAAAGCAAGAGCTTAAGTAAATTCATATAGTTGGATTTGAAAAATTAGAAGGATAGTATAGGTGAAAAATTATTTACAAAAATTATTTGCAAATAAACAGTAATTTTGGTTAAACTATTTGCATTAAATTTCACACGTGAACACTCATGACAGGAAGCCCATTTATGCTCAGTTGACAAAGAGTAACAGGCTATATATTCAGGAAATATTTTGAAAAAGCAAATTTAATTCAAATGCTATTTATATTACTCAACATAATTATGTTAATTTGACATACTTAAACCAAGAAACATCTATTATTTCACACATAAGAAACGAAGCAGACCTTACCTGGACATTGGATAAAAGACCACTCATAATTCTTCTCTTTTGGACAAAGATTAGCATCAAGCACCATTTCATTAGAGTGCGTGCCAACAGGCTTCATTGGGCCTCTTGATGATCCTTCCAAACACTGCCCTTTTCCAGTGTTACTGGGATCATTACACCATCCACATCCAGGCTGTTCCAAACACTGGCCACAGGTCCTCAGTCCAGAGCAGTTTTGAGCTTTATTACATGGAATAAAATATTAATGTAAGGGTGGGTTTTTTTGGTTAGGGTGGATTTTTTTAATAAGCTTCTAGAATTGTACAGCAGCTGATGAAGAAGAAATTTTGCACTTCTATTTCCTTATGTAAAGGAAAAAAAAAAATCAGTGACATTAATAAGAATGTCTTCATTTTCTTTAAAAGTTGTATTTCCTTAAAGATCACCAAATACACAGTAGGTGTTTGGTACACCACAATACAACAAAGATTTCAAACAAAAAAAAAACCCATAATGAAGGAGAACAATAATATTACACATCTTCATTAAGTCCTCCAATAAAATATATTTTCTGTGTTTATTATTAATATATATTGTGGGATGCCTATATCACTAAATTTACTGACATAAACATTCCCTCCAGTTGGAAAACTCTAGAATTCAAGATGAGGTCAAGAATACAAATAAGATGTATAATAATAAAAAAAAAATTGTAATAATTCATATTGAAACAAAAAAAAACTTATTTGGGTACAAAGTATCCCAGGATCACACCTGAGTATTCACCTACAAATATGACTCAAACTTTCTATACAGAACTTCTGAAAAAATGTAGCATACTACAAATCTATAAAAAAAAAAAACAGGATTCTGAAGCTAGAAGTCATAATTCAGTCTTGTTTTATTGAACTTATATGAAGTCTCATCTGTTAAACAGATTTCATTATTTAATTCGCATAACGAAACCAAATTTCCCACTTGATCTTTTAAAGTATGAGGAAGACCATTTCATAAGCCATTAAATTATTAAAAGAGAGTACATTCTGAATCTGGTTACAAATAAATAAAATGCTTGTTCTGAAGTTACAGCCAAATAAAATTCCTATTCTAATATTTCTGCCAAATAAAATTCATATTCTAAAGTTGCTGTCATTTCTTATTAGTAAGAAATTAACAACGCAGTATCTTCAGGAAAACCATTAGCGTTCTGAAGTTTGAGTTTTTTCTGCTACATCTTAATTTTCTTAAATCACTGCTGTAACACTGAATCAAATCACCATTAGAATCATTTGAACATTGATAACTATGGGTTCCTTTCTCTTCTCATGTTAACTTTGTAGAAAGCAATTAGAAAAACATGTGTGAACTTCACAGAGATTCTACCAGGAAGTCTGATATAGTTCATACTTTAAATAGCTTCTTTTTAAAAATTAAGTATTTTAATAGTTTGTGGTGGTTTTTTGAGGACACAGAAATGGCTTTTACATGAGTGTAACCTCTAAATTTGGCTCAGCTGCAGTTAGGACACTATATCCAACTATTATTCATGTGACACAAATCTGTTTTATACCGAATCTCATCAAATCTGAAGCTGTATGATATAAATTTAGGGGTTTTGAATACATTACAAGAGCAGTAGACAACTGGTCAGCTTGCCCTTTCAGAGATGCACTGTAAATAATCCATACAATTCTCATGCTGTTAGTTATAAAGCCAAGAGAAAAGAGCTTTGGATTATCAGCTGAACTATCTTCATGAAAGATAAAAGAGAACCGAGTGAAAATACTCAGACAATCTCTGTAGGGGCATTCAGCTGAAAAACTAAAGAGAACTAACAGAAGTTATTGTTTATGGAAGAAGAGGATATTCAAGCAGAAATTTTTTCTCATTGAAATTCTAGAGGTGGTCCAAGATTGTTCAACTGTCAGCTACTCAATCAAAAGTCATAATGGATGGAAGACGTGGGGAACAGCAGAATGCAACTTTCTGGCAAGCAGGTATTAAAATGACAAAATGTCACCCATAAAACAGTGTTCTTCATTTTAATTCCAAGTTGTGAAAATAAATGTGAAGTTCTCAGTTGTTGTATTTTATGTTATAAATCATATATGCTTGTGTGAAGTTTTGGGTGGTTTTTTTTTTTTTTTTTCATTCAGAGCAAAACATCCAAAAATTCAGAAGTCAGCCTCTTAGAATAAAAATAAAATTCTTAAAAGAGATTTCTTTTTTCTTAAAGGTATAGTTGCATTCCATTCTCCAGGTAAGTAGAAACGCTCTCCCTTGTTAATGGAATCCACTTAATACTTCATTACCTCAGCAGCAATAATGATGTTATCTACCTAATAACTTTCTCAGTTATTTAGAGTGAAAATGTCTGAACTGTGTTTCATTTGGGCATTCATTTTCTTGTTTAAATGCAAAATAGCTATTGGTTTAAGCTCTGAAATAAACCTACTTATGGACATAGAATCTTCTTTTTCTTTCATTTGTTGAATAGAAAATACATTTTAATACAAAACTGCCTTTAGATAATGATGAACTGGTATACAGCAAATCCCATTTGCCTTATTTAGTATGAACTTCTACCGACCTGACAAAAATGTGTCCCCAAACAAAGTGAAACTGTGCAAACACAGATTCAAACAAAGTGATGTGCAAACACTACACACACACACAAAACAGAACGACAAGTTCAGATTGAAATAATATACAGTATTTTAAAAAGGTGAGCATCATTCATATGACATTCTATTTTATATCCAAATTTTCAGTCTACTTCTGCCACAACTCACTATCAATACAACGTACAAAACTGATTTCTTTTAGGAGCGAAAAAAGTTTCATCGGTTGTTACAAGAGACAATTATATAATTACAGTATTGGTATTCCAAACACGGGGGACAAGATATTAAGTGTTCCTATTATTTCTTTGATTTTAGACTAAATGTGGACAGATGGCTAGGTTTGGAGCATATAAACCCTACTTTGAAGTATATAAACCTACCTCACTGAACCTGGACACTAGAACCTGGATTAACATTTGAAATTTACTAAGCATAAAATTTCACCAGGTCAATGCTGCCCTGGTTCATTTATTTTGTGGTTACTGAGGACAAAGAACAAATCTCTATTAAGTTAGGAACACAAGTTCTGCAGGTTCTACTATCCTTGGCCAGTTTTACCTGAAAGAAGCATTTTACTATCCTATAATCCAGATATATGTAGTGGCCTGAAGGTAGAGACATTCCTCTAAGATTAGAATATATCAATGGTTCCTATTACAGATATGGGAGGACCTTATTTTCCCAAGGCTTAGCAAGTAACTACCTCTTGTATTTGCACCTATAATCTATTAAATGGAATCATGATCCAATTATGACCCTGAAGCAAGTGGCTTTTTGTCGAACAACATCATCAATCCTGCCACAATACACAATACAATAAAACATTCCAGAGAGGCTGGTATCAAAAGAACCTTATGGAGGGGAAAAGAAATAGCCAGTAACTAGGAAAAACACTCTCATTGAGAACAGCAGTGATGACAGTTCAACGTTAAACTCCAGAAATCAGGTCCCTATGGAACTGAAGTGCCTTACAGGCAAGAAATACCTTAAGCCAATACTGAAGAAACACTAAGAACCACTCTTCTGTAGTATGGTAACTGAAGAATTTTTCCAAAGAAACTACAGCTCAGACAAGAATCTAAGTCACCAAGCAGCTTGCTCCAGCATCTACATGAGTTATGGCACTTACATACACTGCATGATGCTGAACTTAACAAGGTCCAGTCACTACAGATGTGAGAATAATTAGCTTTAGATGAACAGTATACTGAAAGGTACATTGAGTAGGTTTCTTATTCTCCTGTATAGGCGCTACATCAATTTATGATAAAACGTGCTCCTAAAGGAGATGTCTGGAGAATATCTTCTCTGCTTCATAAAGAACTCACCTGCCTTGTTTTTAATTTCATATGCTAGGAAAATGTACTTCTCTGAAGTACAAAATTGACAAAATTAATCAGAATCTTAAAAACTTTGAATTCAGCTGATCTATTTCTTTAACAACTAGATGTGGTTACAAGTCTATGGTCTGCATATTATTTCTCTGGTTTTTTAACAGTATTTTGTTCCAATTCATGACCATTATTTGACCCACTAATGCCAGTTGCACAAATAACCACGGTATTATCTGAAAATAATAAACACTGTGTTCCATGTTCCATCATAAAATGATTACCAATACTTTGTGTCTAGAAATCACACACACAGAACTGACTTGCCCACATTAGTAGCCTCGTGAAGTGATTTTATGTGGTGAAGCTATTTTTGTCTGTAGCGAACGTGCTGAATCCTTTTCATACGGGTGTTCTTATGTGTGGAAAAAAAATAGAATGGGATATTTAATAGGACAAACATGCATTATGATACTCACGGGAGCATGTGGCAGTTTGCCATTCTAGACATTGTCCATATGGGAAGGAGATTATATAGGCGTTTGAGTCAACGCAGCGCTTTGTACTGCTGCACCACATACATTCCATACCGTTACTTGTGCAGTTAGAACACGTCGTTCGCAGGGAGCACGGCTTTTTGCAGGGCCTGGCATTCTGGTTGGGACTAACTGGAAAAAGAACAGCAAACATTTATCATTTTGACCAAAACTGCAGTCTCTTTTTTTCTTTAATTGTATGTTCCATTAGCAAAATCCTTGTTAAAGTGCATGATTCCTTAATTAGCTATAAATAATTTAGTCCAACCTTATGGTGCAGCATATAAATACAGTAATATTTTATTAAAAATATTAAAGTAATAGTCAGAATGAGTCATACTAGAGCTCTAAAAGAGTCTATTTAAAAATTTTCACAGCGATTTTATCTGTATAATGAAATAATAAATTTAATATTCATTGCCTGGTAATGCCAGCTTAGCTCCTTACACACACATGACAAAAAATAAGTCACAAAATTCAATAGCAAGTATGGCAGAGTTCTGGGTCTATTGTTCTCATTAGTTTAACACTGTACAAGCAACAAATATTCTACTTCTGACTTATGCTGCCTTATACTGTACATAAAGTCACTAGAGTCCAACGGGAAAGTACCAAAAGAAGCATTGTTCAACGCAAAACAGATTTGGTTGGGTTTGGGGAGTTTTTAGAGGGTTTTTTGTTGGCTGGGGTTTGCCTTTTATTTGTGTTTCTCAACTAGAGACCACATTTTAACTAGGTTAGAGGTGCACATCATCACAAGAAGTTGTCACACAAAAAAACTTAAACAAGGCTGTTCCTGGATTTTACTCAAACATGTGCATATTAAAAGTCTGGTTTGCAGTTAATAAAAAAAAATGCAAACTTTATTTTTACTCATATATATGAAAAATAAAAGTATTCTCATAAGTCTGAAGCACTTTGAATTCTATAGTCTTTGAAGCAACTACATGATCAAAATGAAAAAAAACTAAATCAAGACACTAGTAACAGAAGCATATAATATTGATCTAATTGTAAAATACTGACAGTTTCCCAGCAAAACCATCAAATTTATAAGCAGTGTTCCCATTACACCAACAACACAGCTATTTTCCAGTTTTGCACAAAGGGTATCTGAAGGGGAATTTGAAGAACTTCATGTGCTCAACCTCACCATTACAAAGAGAAATACAGCACAATCAGAGCATGGAAATGCTAATTTAAACTGTCAAGTGACTATTTGACACAGCAACCTTTATACACAAACAAAAGTAGAAGACAGAAAGAAGAATGTTGGTTTTGTTAGGCCAATAAAGTGTTCACTGATGTTCAGTGAGAGTCTAAAGGAAAACATCAGCCTTGTTGAACACCTCCATGTACACTTTCATACTATGATCTCTGCTATCATGGACTATTACTGATTTAGAGCCAACTTTTAAGACTTCTGGTGTTATGCAAACTACATCATATAAATTAATTCATAAATATTTGCTGCTTTAGGAACTTTGTTTTCCAGATTAAAGCTTCACATTTTCCACAAATTAAAAAAAAAAAAAAAAAAAAAAGGGATTTTAATTATTTAACTTAAATTATTAAAAAAATCCCTCTTAGCCAAACAAAAACCTAAACAGCTTGCTAATCATGGTAGTAGTAGTAACCAAAAGGAAGACATAGCTTACCGACAGGTTTTTCACACACAAGACCATCTGCCATTGCAGTGCATGGATTCGCTTTCAGACCTGCCACCTCTGCTCTTTCTAGATATGCACAGAAGCCAGAGTCATTTGGCTCTCCTGGAAGCCACTGCAGTGTAGTATTTGTAAAAGGAGACATATCATCCCATCCCCAGTAGGAGATGTTGATCTTGCGTAAACCTACCCAAGGTGAAATTTTCTATGAATTAGAATGAAACAAATGTGAGATGATTAGTTAAAATGCCTTTTTATTGTTGTTGTTATTAAAACATATCAAAGAAAAGCTCAACAGCAGTAACTTCAACATCTTCTGTTCTCACCTTATCTCACAAGCATTCTCCACACGGTTTTCATCTTAATTGTTTTAACCTTGCTGACCATCTTCCCTCCAAAGAACAACAAAAACCTCACTCACTATATGCTTCTGTTCTACAAAAAAAATCTGTGTTTGTTCTGTTCCAAGTCAATTTAGTTTGTAACAAATAATAGTAAACACAGAAATCAAGCCAAATGGTCATAATGAAATAGTTTTTTTTTCAGCAGCTACTATACTCATACTGTACTAATTTCTAGGCCAATGAGTAAAATAAAGCACACATAAATCAACAATAATTCACAAAAATCCAAGTTCAGGGGGGAAAAAAAATGATAAATATTAAACCAGAAAAAGGAGACTGAAGTAGCACATCCAGAACTCCAATTCCATTAAACACATGTTGTATACAACATTACTATTGATCTATAAGCTACAAACCAAACTAGTCTAGAAAACAGAAAAAGCATTAATTATCAAAAAAAATCTAAGATGTACCTGTAAAATTACATTACAAGTTCTACTCTTTTTTATCATTTTGTCTTTATTCCTTAAATCCCACTTTTTCTCTTGGTAACAACATAGAGGCCTTTATCCGAGGATAAATCTACATACATTACTTGCTCCCACCACTGTAAAAAAAAATCTCAAGATACCGAAAATAAACACATTTCCCCATGTAATCGCTGTGCAGATCATTTTTATTAACCCTAGTTTCAACATCAGGAACAGAGATCTGGACAGACTGCAAGCTGTGACAGGTGAACACCTGAGAGCCCAATACAGCTATCTGCACCAGGCAAAGGGCAGATGCTGTGAGCTCCAAAACAGGGATGTTGATCTGATTATGAATTAGCTTCTCAACTGATTTCATTTGCAGACCAAGGTAGGCAAAATACTAGAATATACCTGAAGGGAACCTGATTCAAGATCAATGTGACATTTCACTAGTGAACCGAGAGTCACTGTCACCATCTCTCAGAGATCTTTCATCTTTGATCTCACATCTTTCCTTGGCTACTCAGCTTTAACTCATGGCTGAAAAAATCTTGCAGAGCTCAAATCTAGATCTGATCAGAGCATTCTTTTTTCCCCCTGGCCTCGTTAGATCAAAATAAAATCTGAAGGATTATTCATTTTTCTTCAGAAATACCACTGGTAATTATTTTTTTTAAAACACTCAGTAGGTAGATAGTAGGTCAGTACTTCTGATCTCCATAAAATATACTCCCTCTGCTCCCTTCTTCTGTCCTATCAGTTGGGAGCACCATCAAACAGAAATGGCTACAGCATTTCCTACAGATGCAAGACCAAACTTAAATAAATCAGAACACAACTAAGAAATGTTCCATTCCATAAGTATTGATGCAGTCTGGGAGATTATCAAATAGCAACACAAATATGCCACTGCCCAATCTCATATCTTCTGTATTTACTTCTTATCTTCATTGCTACCCCATGTGACTGAATTTCCAGGTGCTTGTGAGAGCTCCCAGGATCTAAAAACTTGAAAAAACACGATGCAAGTAATAAAAGTGGAACTTGGGCATCTGAGAAGTAGTAGATAATACATCTGTTGTCTTATTTGTTAATTATTTGCCTAGATTTCTGTATGTACACAGACCACATGCATCAGAAAACCTTAGATATTTATGCAAGTCTCTAGACATCTTTCTGCAGAGTGTTTAGTGTGCACACCAGGCACGTATAAAGAACGTCAAGGGCTTAGGCAGGATAAATTGCTGACAAAAACAGACCTAAACCAACCCTAAATGCCTACTTAGGGGATGTGGAATTCCAGCCAAGAGAACCCTTCAATATATTACTCACTGTTTCAATTGCACTGCCAAATAATTTGGCCTCAGTATCAGTATATAGAAAACAAAACCCATTCCAGCTATGGTGAAAAGCTTGTCAGGCCAATAATGAAAACTGATCACGCAGCAGTGACATTTAGAAATAAATTTTTCTATTTGAGTAGAAGAGTATCTCAGAACCCCATTAACGATGACAGAGTTGCAGGGAGGATCACGAAAGCCAGAATAGTCTTAGGAGATAAAAGTAGCATTCCTGAAACGAAAGACCTCTAGAAAAACATATATCATAGCCCTCATCACTCTTAATAGTTGTAATATGTGGACAACTTATAGCATTGTGGCAGATATCTCAAAATCCATATGTACCATCTTTTTCTCTTTGCTAGTGTAATACATCAAAACGCAGACCTGAACAGTGATTAGCACGCTATCAAACACACACCATCAAAAGCTACTGTCCTGAAGGATCGCTTATGCTGCTCTCTTTCCTTTTTGTGTCTGACTGAAACATAGCAAGCAGCTGAGAAGTAGGTCACCAAGGACACTTCTGAAGCATGTGCTCAATTATGTCACATGAATTTGATCATGTGGTGGACTAAGTTGAAGACTACTGGTGACAGAGATTGCATGCTGGTGTCATCAAGGCTTATCAGCAAATATGACTGCTGCTGCTGCACTGCATGAAGTCCAGCAGGTAAACATGAATAGTGAATAGAGAATTCAGGAAGTTCCACCTGTGATACCTGAAGGCACCAGTGTGCTGTGAAGATCAAACTAATTTCTTCCCAAAAAAAGGTAAAGAAAAAAGAGCTTTTTTGTGGGATTACAGTTTTCAACAGTGTAGTGGGGTAAAGCTAAGAACTGTTCTCTAGAATATGTTCCTCCTCTCTCACAGTCCATCTTGGAACACATCATTTTTGCTTGAAGTTCAGCTGGCCAAGGTTTATCTGATCTTACAGAAGCTTATAGAATCTTCTGCAACACTGATAATAGGTTGCCAAAATCCTCCTTAAGTGAGAAATCAGCCTTAATATCAGTTATATTATATTTAGGAATTATTTCATTTAAAGACAAACTGTTGGACAGGGCTTTACTTTCATCTGATAGAAGAGTAAAAGTGCAATCATACAATCCATAACAATACTTACATCAATAGTCCTGTTTAAATGAACAGAAGGCAAGTTACAGAAGTAATTAAACACTGATCATCAATAGATTCAAAAATACGTTCTTTTATTCCTAAAACACCTAATTTTAACTTTATAGTTAATAGGAATTATGGAACTCTATCGAAATGAAGACTGTGTAACCTGAACTAGAGAGCTGATACTTCATGTTAAATCCAATGTTTACTCAGAAAATTTAAGTCAGACTAAGTTGCTTTGATATCTATAGTGAATGAGATAATTTACAGTCATGGCATTTTTCAGGCACTAATGCTGCCTCAGCACCAATTTAATGAGGGCTGAATAATTTGCAGATTAGTGAAGTGAGTAAAGTCTACCTTTACTGAACAGTCAGTTACTACTGGGGCTCAAAATTCTCTTTCTTAATTATGCAAATAGCTGAGGAATTATGTATCTCTTTCAGAAATTTTTTGTCCCATTTGTTTAGATTCCTTTCATTTTATATTGCCCTGGAAGTGTACAGTAATATTCTGACTCATTTTCCAGTGCGTGCAATGACAATATCTTGTTACTAAACATGCTTTTCAAGAATCAGCTTAACTACTCATCTCTACCAAAACAGTCAAATGTTTTTGAGACAATTTTTTTGATAAGTCAGGTTCTCTTCTCAGGCACCCGAAGTGAGGTGAGATCCCCACTTCCTGCAAGTAAGAAGACAGTTAAAACTAGAGATGAACTACTGGACAGTCAGCATAACAAACCTAATATGAAGACAAAGTGCTGATATAATTAGACTTCCAAAAGCAGGACTGCTACAAACTGTAGCAAAAATATTAATTCAGGGGAAAAAGAAAAAGTAGATGTCAGCTTCAATGTAACCAACCATACGATAAAACCACAAAAACATGCAGCCCTCTGAGAATACTTTGAGCTAACAATGAATACCATTGCCATGCAAAGCTCCCTAATTAACTGCAACCTACACTCAAGTGTAATTTATAAAGGATGCTTATCCCAGAGAACAGTGAGTTAAAGGAAAAGTTACAAGCAGTTTACATAATGAAAGGCATTGTTTAGAACTGTTCTCCTCTTTGTTTCTGCTTACTCCACCAAAACTAAATCTTCTCAGAATTTATTGCATGCTAATAAGAAAATTATTATTTTTAGTTAAATCCCACCGTTGTGAGCAAACTCCCAAGAGATATAATTGCACTTTTAAATGAATTTACAACATTTGAATATTAGCAAGAGCGTTTAATTAACTTCCTATTGTTGTTTAACCTACTTTGCAGAAAACTTAAATCTTCCCTTTCATAATATTTTGTTTAATAGGTCAATAAAACAGCAAAAAAGAAAAAATATCGTGCCATTTTTGCCTTAGTACAGGAATCTGTAGTCTCTCCATTGTGTTTACTTTGGCATTCTCTTAAGGAGTTTAATTTCTTTTCAATGAAAAATATGACTTACACTTTTAATTATTGGTGATAGTTTTAGAATACATCTGCAAATTCAACAGTGTTTTGATTTCACACTATAAAGGTCTTGGTTTTGTCCCTTTCTTTAGTATGAAATGAATCTTGTCCTTATACTTTACAAGGAAGCAATCGATTCATTCCAATAATAAGCTGGAAATCATGATAAATTATTGATACACAAAGAGGTCTGGATGGGTTGGAGACAATGACAGAGCTAGGACTTTGTGTATTAGAAAACAACCTAGGAAGTCTTACACCATTGCTATGAATAATAAAGAATTAAGTTCTTCCAGACTTTAGTATTTACTGACACCACTTTAACAGCTTGCAAAAATACACAACAGTTACCAAAGTTGTTTTTCTTTTCTCAGTATAAGAATATCAAATAAAGCTGAGATAAAAAACAGATTTATATTTGTATTTCCAAATGTTACTGACACATTCACTAATCCTGAAAGCTTTTGTTTCACATGTGAAAGACTTTAAAGCCTTTGATATTAACTACACAAGTCAAACTCCACCACAGATAATACTGATTAAATGTACAGTGTTCACCTTACAGTTGCTCTGACTACATTTGTGAGCTCCACACCACTACCTGTTACAAAAACAAGCCATCTAAAATGAAATCGCACTCCTTAAATCATTCTGATTGCAGTCTGAGTGAAAAAGGCAGACAAAAGAAAATCAAGAGGTTTCAGAGAGCCTCTGTCACACCTGATAAGACATTTAGACTGTCTCACACAGAATAAATGTTACTGGACAGACAGATGCGAATCAAAAAAACATTTTTTTTCCCCTAAATGCCACTGAAAACATCAGGATAAGTCATAGTAGCATTTTGTTAGGGATTCTGATAACTAAAAAGTCATTTAACTCAAGATACACTTGTAAAGTGCATACGTTAGTCTAAAATTGCATAAACTGTATGTGAGGTATCTCAGACTTGCATCTCCACATTGGCTCAAGAAACATTGCATTTAAATAAAGATATGCTCAGCAGGATGTCACCTTGTAGAAGTTCTAATCTCTGAAACGTAAGAAAAATTTAGTTTCCAAATACTAAAGAAGAAGCTATTTCTATTTACATTTCAAGTCAGTCAGCTACTATCAGACATATCAATCCTGTATCATACACTATTAGATTTGAAGGCCCCCTGTGCAGTATTTAAATAGGGACTGGAGGAAGAAAGGGGGAAAAAAATAGCAAACTAACTAACCAAAGAATTCATTGCTATTTGTTAGTTTGGTTTCAATTACATCTTCAACATTATCTCACATCAACGTGTGTTCCAAGGCGGCAGCAAGTACAACATAGGGGAGATCTTCTGACACAGAAGACTCTCCTTTATTAGCAAATAATAGAGGACACGTGTCTTTCTAGTACAAAAATTATGCTTTGTCCAGGTACTACTTTTATTAGGGGAAACACCCCAAAAACTGAAGTACACAACCTATGTTTGGATCTCTTTCTTGTAGTGGACCGTTAAAAAGGGCAATACAGAATATTAAGATTCATAATACGTCCCTTAACTCTTGCATTCAGATTTGGTACACCACAAAGGCAAACCTTAACTGCTGTTCCCTTTATAGGCCCCTCAATTCATCTGCAACATGACAACTTTGCAAATCACATACCAGCTTGATATAAGCTTTAATTATTCTTCATAAATATCTTTCGTTTTCCTGTAATTGTAAAATCCTAAGCTATTTAAACATTAGGGGGTTTATACAGACAAAGAAATGCTGCATGTCTACAAAACAAAATATACACTTTGCTGAAATGGTTTGCTTGTAATAGAATCTTACACTGCTCAGACATCCCATCCGAGTGTACATTGGGGGATTTGACATTTTGAGCATCCATATATTTCATGTACATATATCAATGATGTGGATAGGGTTTCCAACAGTTTAAATACAGCAACAAGCATTAGAATATTAAACTGCTAAAAGAGTGAACTTGACCACCCATGGACAAGTAATTAATATTCAACTTCCCTTTTCTTGTCCCACAGTTAAATCAATATGAATCAGTTTCCTAAGGAATATTCTGATGGCAGCCTCCTGTATTTGCCAAAGGCATGGAAGAGTTTTTCAGCCTTCTCCCTCCCCTCACCATTATCACAGAAAGCTAATTAGCTTCTGGCTCATTCCACTGCTGCTGTGCAGGGAATTGCTACATGCTTTACATACCACTACAGCTTCTCTGTGACCCTTTGATCCCACACATCAGTTACATAGTGAGCTATGGTTTTCTGGAGAAGAGAAATGTACAGCTTTAGTACCTCCCTGTCCACCACTTGCAGCCTAGCTATTCACCACTCAAAATCAACCCTGCAAGCAGTTGCATGGATACTGATACGAAAGGATTTTTTTTTCTTCCTGTTACACTGACAATTATTTTGTCTTGGTTTTTTTTATTCCTGCTGTCACAGTGTATTGAAAAGGGCTATGATTTCCGTGATCAGTGTTCCAGCCGTTCTCTGGAGACACATCTCAAAAGTACATAGTAGCATGTAACCATTAAATCTGGGAACTGTTGTGTCATTAGTTCAAAACATAAGATTTCCTTCATATTCTACAAAGAACTTGGATCAGTCTTTGGCACCATGTTACATTTCTTTGAAGGCATAAACTTTCCTCTCTTTAGACAAAGCCCTAAAATACACTTCTCAAAACAAATTTAATTCACATAGACATCAATTACAGTTACTCAGGTTACCTGAAGTGTATACTTCTGTATTTCATCCAGAACAAATTCCACTTCTTTTGAGGTTGTTAATGAGGCAAGATTCCCACTTAAATTGTAGCAATAGAGTTTGGCATTGTCATAGCTTTCCCGACTAGAATTTATGCGGAGGCAGGCATCTCCAATATGGCTCCATCCTTCCCCACACAGATGAGCTAATGTAAAAAAGCGTACAATTAAAGATTATTTGAAAAAAACCTTTAAAAAAAAAAAAAAAGGGAATCTGAATTTTATTTTCCTGTGATCATAATTCAAAATACATCCCACACTCAATTTCTCTATGTCATGTAAATTCTAAGCCATCAAGTAACATCATATTGAATAGTCTATTTTTATGAAAAGAAGCTTTTAATAACCTACAAAATATTTATAAGGTATATGCTAAATTTCTGTGTAACAATACTGTTATGACAGTATTTCCTCCCTCTATTCAGATTTGAGTACAACTAAATATTAAACACTAGATTATGTACATAATTAGCAGCACTTTAACCAATCATTTTGTGTTATGTAAACTTCAAGATCTGAAAACAACTGTCCAGGAATTAAGAGATCACTACTTTAACCTATCTTTGCATTTTGATT
This sequence comes from Urocolius indicus, assembly GCA_013401255.1. Taxonomy (NCBI): domain Eukaryota; kingdom Metazoa; phylum Chordata; class Aves; order Coliiformes; family Coliidae; genus Urocolius; species Urocolius indicus. The sequence continues at coordinate 930,205 of WBNH01007270.1, forward strand.
TTCCTAAAGTACAAATGCAATCAGAATGACAGCAAATTCAGATAACCTCTTAGAAAATACTTCCTCTTCAGCATATTTCAGCATAACTCTGATTCAGATAACTATTAAAATATGGGTAATTCAGAGCAACTGTTATATTCAATCTTTACAAAGATTACAGAAATGCAGTTTTAAACCACACAAAATAAATTAATTAAAGTTATTTAATGAATGAGCTCTGTGGAAAAAAAACCATGTTCATTAATTTCATCTGGACATAAAGATCAAATGGATAAGGTTCTGATATCTAACTGCATATATGTTGCTATGAATATGAATTACAGAATAAATATTATTTCAGAATGTTCAGAGTCACCTTCTGAGAATATTTTATATTAGCATTTTAATATTCACAGCTTTCATAGTATTGCCAACACGAGACAATCAAGAAAGTAGATCTTAGGCCCTATCTACACAGGCAAATTGAAGTATAATTGAAGTATAATTTATAAGATAAAATCTCAGCTAGCAAAAGTAACAATGAATATGTAATAGTAAAGGACTCAGCATAGCAGCTCTGCACTCCCAAAGGCTAGAACTCGTCACTGGTTTGTGCAGAGGTATGTGCCATTATACCTTCGTTAATGTTATCATCTCTCCTAACAAGCTTAAAGGTAGCATTGATATATCAATCAGTGATGTAATTAGATCTGTGTTCACCTGTTCACCAGTCTGCACAAATAAAAGAAATTTAGTTCTACTCATTGAACAAACGTTCTTTGGCAAATATGGAGATGTACTTGTTTTGGAATCAACTGTAAGAATCAGGTATCATTGTCCCACACCCCTTACCAGGTAGTGCCTGGCACTCCTGCTGCCTCTGGTCCCACTGGCAGTTCAGGTGTAGTGAGCAGCTTTTGCAGCTCGTCAGTTTATTGCAGATCTGTTCATTCCTCACATGACACTTGGTATAGTTTTTAACTGACTGTAAAAATAAAACAGACAAAACAGCATCTCAGACTTATGTCAAACTATCAACAAACCAAAAGTCAAAACTGACAGATGCAGCAGGTGGAGTCCTTCCAGAAAACTCACACTCATCTAAAAGCTCTTTGTCTGGATTCACTTATCAGCTGTGGAGGACACAGAATGCATTTCTAGATCAGAAATCACCTCACCTGGCCTACACAATTAACTTTGGGTAGGTCCAACAGTACTTTGAAGATGTTATTTCCCTGTAGAGAGTCAGGAAAAGCTTAAACTAATTCTCTATTTCTTAGACAGTTAAGGGATATGCTCTCATTAAATTATTTCATCCTACGCAGGTTAAAGCAAGCAAAATAATCAAATAGACTGTAAAAAATGGCAAAAGATAAAGCTGTAAAATAATTACACATTATTAACTGGAAGTGTAAGCATATGCTCTACTTCATTTTAACTAGATTAGGTGAAACAAAAACAGAAGCTGTAGATCAGTAGCCACAAAACACAAGAAGGATTTATCAACAATTTCAATCATGCCTTTTTACAGATTTAACTGCAAATCTGTATACAACACAGCTAGTATACAACTCCCAGAATATACAGGAAACTATTTTGTCAAATAGTGACATAGAAAAAGGATTAATATTATTCCTTCACTGCCTTAGCACAGAAGAAAAGAAGTAAGTGCTGAAGGAATTTTTACTGTTTTTTGGTTGGATTTGGTGATGTGGGGTTTTTAGTCCTGAAAACTGAGGTCTTCCATTCCATGTTAGGTATCTTTTAAACACAGATCTTTTTTCTCCTCTGGATAATGTTTTTAATAAAGACATAATACTGATATTATTTGATAACTGCACCAAATTTTCAGCCAATTCATCAGGTTATCCATAAGCTGTCTCTACTAATTTGATTTCAAGGTAAAAAGAAGTCTTGATTCAAGATAGCTTTGTACTCACAGAAGGGTTGAGGTTGGAAGGGACCTCTGGAGGTCATCTTCAACACTAACAATTATCTAACAATGCAAGATTACTTCATGTGCAGGAGTAAAAATGGATTGCATTTTGCATATGCATGGTTTACATGACAAATTTAGTTGCTTTGCTTTCTAGTCATCTCCTCAAGAACAATACAACACATCTAAAGAGGCAATATGACAAGAAGTTACACAGCTGTTGGTAGGGGAATGATGAAGATGATAGGGCATCAAACTACTGCCCTCAGAAGAGGAGACAGTCAACCTCCTTTTTCTCAAGTCCTGAAATAATGCAATTGTTAAGATGAGTTTTCAGCCTCATCAGTTTCATTCCTGCTGAACACTGCTCTTCAGGGATTTGTTTGTTGTCTTTATTGGATCAGATGCCCATCAGTGAGCTTATTATTAAAGGTATTCACTATTTTTCTACTCTATAAGAAAGGCTACTGTGAAGCAAAAAGAGCCAGAGATAGTTCTAGGGAAAGGCATCTACATCACAGCATGAAACAGACTCAGAAGGCAATGTCTAAAGTAACAGACTGTCTATGTCGGCCAATAATGCTCAGAAATAGTAAAACACTAAACCCACATTTAGTTTCACTCAGTCACGAAGCATATTCACAAAACTGCCCAAGAGATGCTTTAAAGTGAACTTCAAAGCACAAGAAACCACCTTCTGCTCATTTACAATAACCTCAACTAATAATCACTTTTAACACTTCATGATGACAGTCAAAACCATTCAGCATTCAGATTGTTTTTGAAAATTACATCTTCTATAAAGTATAATTTAATGATATCAGACACACATTAAACTCTTCGAACTAACCCAAGATATTTGTTCTATTACTTTCTAATCATGAAACTTGTTCTGTGCTGGTTATTTAATGTTTAAAATAAAATTCAAAGTACTACTGACTATTCCGTAATAATGTTCTCTGTTGTATTCCCTTATTCCCAGCACTTATTTCCCTTAAATCCAATTTAAACATTGCTTGCCTGAAAATCTCATTAGTTCAATGTAGATGTGAATTCAATAGGTAATTCATATTAACACAATATTAAGGTTATAACTTAAACTACGAAATCCAATGAAATTCTGAAACATGACAGAACATCTGTTACTGAAGTTCTAAAGTGCTGTAGGATATTTAAAATGTTTACACTCCCAAGAATGAGTAAATCATGTTATGTATAAAGCTTCCCGATTGTGTCTGATTTACTTAGTTTTTTTTCAGTACTGATCTTGATATAGACAGATGTGAAGTGCAGTGATGTTCTGAATATCCACTGTAGAATTAAAATATTACAGTAGTTTATCTTAGAATTTCAGAAATTGATATTAAATCATGTACCTCTCCCCTCCTCCTGGATCTTTCAGGTTAACAGTATTATCTTGTCTGGTTCTCCTAGTCTAACTGTAAATTATTTGTCTAATAGACTTGCCACTATTTCACTAAGACTACTCCCAAATCTTACTTTTGGACACTCCTTAGTCTTAAATTGTCTTTCTTTCCTCCAAGATAAATTTGATTCTATTAACAATTCCTTCTACTACTTAATATATTTCTGCTTGACTTGTTTTTAATTTCTTCAAACCTAGGCAGTTTGTTGTTATTATTATTATTGGCATTAGTGTACCATTCAAGGACTCCCATCATGAAAGAGGAAAATAACATTCTGGAAGTAGTGTATTACAAAAAAATGCAATGATTCTTGTATTTAAAGCACTGTGTAAAAATATTTAACAATGTAGGGTTACAGTTCTCTCTGAAGCATCCTTTAGGATCCTCCATCCATCAGCAAGATGCTCTTTATCCTGCTCTTCATGGGTTCTACAATGTTTAGTTTATCTCGCTACACTGTGATATAAAATACCTTTAAATCACATATCAATTTGGGCAACATTTAGGTCATTTAAATCAACTGGGACTTTATGGCATTGCACCCATGGAGACTGACACACAAAAAATGCAGAGACTGCTACTGGAGGTTGGTCACAGTTACAGAAGGAACATGTCCCATTTGTAGCATTGGAAAACAATGAAGCTTTCAAATATGCAATGCAGACTGGATGCAGGAATACTTCAGCTGTGCCTGTTTCTATCACAGTCTCCCCAAACAAGAAAAAACACAGGCATTCCACTTGAAAAGACACATCAGAGGCCATACTCTGGCCAAGAAGTACTGCATTCACATGCTATTGCCTGGTGTCCATGATCTCAACTGATTAATGTTGTCAATTCTGCCCTCCCATATGTCAGTTGTTACAGTAAAAGAGTAGGTATTTTAACAAGCTTAATATGAAGATTCTTCAGAAGAAGAGCTGAAAAATATATAAGGGAAGAGGGGATTTATCCTTATTTTTAAAGCATTTGCATGGTTTTGAGAAGGAAACTTTTTCTCTCAAACAGTTTTAAGTGAAGTTTAATACCATATTAAAGCTGCATTTCAAGCCTTCAGATACTTTACTCAACTAATATTGGAATAAATTACTTTATTTTTAAACATTAAAGGTGGGCAATTAACACCTCTATAAACTTTAGGATTATAGGCCAACATTGTAGACCACCAGTGGAGCACAGAACTACAGCTAGCCTATCTGTAATAACTACATTTTTTTACTGTAGAGCAGTAAGATAACAAAAGGGGTGAAAGAAGCCATTTCTTGTTAATTTGCAAAGCTTTTCTTTCAGAACTGCTGTTTGGATCTTAAGTGGAGTTTGCTGTGGAGCCAGGAAATGAGAAAAGTTATTTTAAGGATATCAAGAATCAAAACCAATTTGTTTTCACAACTAGTGCAAACATTTCCCATTGTTTCCCAATGAACAGGGTGAGAGAGGAGACAAGTAGGTTGGGGGGGAAAAAAAGGCAGAGATAGAAAGCTTTTTAAATCCTTTCAAATTATAAACACCAACAAGAAGCCAACATTTTGTCCAGTAATAACCTACATGCACACAAATGTTTTTATATTTGTCAGTCACAAACAGATGTATCATAGTACTCAGAATCATTGAATGGTAGGGAAGGGACCTTTAGAGATCATCTAGTCCAACGCCCCTGCAGAAGCTAAATGCAGCTCATCCTCCTCTATCTCAAGCACACTGCTTAAAGAGGGCTGGCAAGAAGAAAGCAGGTTTTCAATACAATCACATTTTTTAATGTGATTATACATGTCTGCAAAAATAAAACAGCTTCATGGCTATCATGTGGACTTGATGTATTACTATCCTTAAAAAGTACTACTCTCTTAATATATTAAGGCTCTCTATCACTTTATGAAGCAAAATTTTGCTCAGTTTCTGAAATGGAAAACAAATAATTGCTAAAGATGGGGGGTTTTTTTCTCTAAAATTCAGGCTGTCTGGTCCTCTTCTATAAAGAAAACTTTGCCTTTTGTTGCAATCTTCAGACACTTATTATTTTACTTGTCACCAAGTACAAAAGGATTTTGTTTTCATGGATGGCTCCTCCTTGAAAAGCAGACCAATTATTTGCTTACTCTTTCACACTACCTCAAGAAAAATGCCACCTTGTAAGGATGCAGATGCTTTAAATGAAATTCCTGTTTCTCCCAACACCTTTAAAAAAACAAAATTAAAGTACAATTGTAAAATTAACAGCTTTTCCTTACACTATTTCCATTACAAAAATATAAAAATAGTCAATTTTGTGAATACCACAAATCAGGACAGGAGTATCATTCTCTCAGGATGGAAGATAAAGCTTTTTATGTGAAGTTATACAAAGTGAATACAGCTTCATAAATATATTAAGCAAATCCAGATCTAGTGGTTTTCCCCTATCAATAAATAAGTAAAATGCATCAGAATCAGTGAGGAACAGGTAGATACTTACAATATTATAGAGTACAAATGAAAGTGTCAAATTGAAAGACCAATGTAATAGACTTGAGGGCACTGAACTGCTAGCAAATGTCAACACAATCTGCTCCATGAAAACCACATACATACCACAAACAAAAAAACCACACTAAACTTCTTTTGAAAAAACAAAGGAAGAAAGATGCAATACAGAGAAGCAATGGAAAAGATGAAGATGTAAGCAAGACAGAAAGCTGTTGTCCCAATTTTAGAAGAAAGTATGCAGTGTTTAGACAAACATATGTGGAATAATATCAGACTTTACGAATCAATCAAAATCTTCCTATTTTAACTTTTTTCTTTGATGCAAACAACCAATGAATGGGTGAAAAAGAATAGGTACGTCAATGAAATAGTTTATTTCTTTGTGACTAAGCCTTAAACAATATTCTGTGCTTCAAAGCTGAAAACAGCTCTGGACTAGATGCAAGAAACTCCGTGAAAAAGCTTGAAAGAGGAAGTTATACAAATGTCATATTTCACAAAGTCTGTACTTGGTATAAGACAGTATTAAAGACAGTACTGTTGTTGCTTTTGCCCCTTTGGCAAACCAGTATCTGTATTTGCACTTTTAGTAAAAATGTAGAGGAAGTGATTTTACCATTTTTAGCATCCAAAGATAAAATTCAGGCACTTATTTTTTAATTTTATATATAAGCACCACATTTTATTATGGAATAATTTCAACATATTATGTAAAATATTGTAAGCAGTCTGGGAATTTCAATGATGTCATTTCTCAAGCCAAATTTCAAAATCCTTATTGTAACAGCCAAAATCTCTAATAGCTGTATTTAATGGCAAAACTGAGAAGGCATTACTGTTAGAAGCTGTTCAATCTACTAACTAGCTAAATTTCGGTGCCCTCTTGAACCACTCCACATATTTTAAGTAAACTTTTTCCCAGTTGGGGAAAACAGGATAAGCATTTACCCCTCAACTTCTGCATCAGAAATGATGGGGTCAACTAAAATCATGGTATATGGAAGTATCCTACTTATCTCAGTTTTATAGGAGAAAAAAAAAAAGCAAGCTTGCTAACAATGAAATAAGTTAGACCTCAAGAATGACCTGGCATGGCAATTAAATCAGACGTGAGTATTTATACGTATCTTGATGATCCATGAGTCTGAGTAGTGGAATATGACATCCTGTTAATACCTCAGAAGGTAAGCATAGCCATGTATGTGTGTATCATCAATGCATTAGTACTACTTATGAATTCCATCTGTCCAGAGTTATTTCAGGAAAAATTCCATATTTTACAGCCCTTCCAATCAGCACAACAGTCACTGCTTTGTAAATATCCATGACATGAAGCCAATGCCAAACTGATTGCCAACATATCTTCAAGTATGCTGGCCAGTTTCCACGAAGCAAAAAGCAACAGATTCTGTAACACTACTGTCTCATCTCATCTGGGTGTTCTATAATCCAAGTCATAAATCAAGGCCTTTGTACAACTGCAAAAACAAGGCTTTCACCTTGTGATGCTTCTGAGTCTACAGCTTGTTATCCCATATTACCATCACAGTAGCATCACAACATTTTCATTTTGTGGGCCTAGTCCAGAAGGAGCAGTCTATGAAAAAGGATAATCAGCCTGATCCATTCTGTTACTCCACATGGTGCCATTCTGTTGATGCTATTTTGGTGGGTTTATGTTAATAGCTGCAAAATTCTGACTCCATCATCTCCCAGCCAATACACTAATTCTGTAACAGCCATAGAATCAAAGAATGGTAGGGGATGGAAGGGACCTTTAGAGATCATCTAGTCCAACCCCCATGCTAAAGCCATCTCAACTTATGATGGTAATTCTTTCCAGAAATCACTTCAATGAATTCTGACTATCCAATTCTTTAGTAAATCCATTAACAGTCTTTGCTATCCACTTCAAACTCTGAATAAGAGACAGGAAATTGCATAGACTAGTGTATCGGTTGCTAATTAAGCTGAAAATCTTGGTCATGAAAGGTTGTCAAAGATACTGAACTGACAAGCTTGTGCTAAAATACTCAGTGCTTTGCATTCATTAGAGATTAAGATGGTCTGCTCCTTAGCAACTGTTTCTTGCCTCAGAGTTGAAAACCACGGTTAGAAAATTGGCACCCAATAAAGTACAACGTGTTAGGAAAATAATAGCTCTTGAAGATCTCAAAGGAAAATAACCATTAGTGCCTGTAATGTAACACTTGTAACGTGGCTGCTGATAAATTTGTGTCTGTGTTGATCTTATTAGCAGTGACTAGCTATGAACGCCAATGATTAGAGTTGGCTGGGCTCACTCTGAATGGGCAAGATTTGTGTCAGAGTCAATCCAACTTACACCTTAATTTCTCTGTCTACAGAACAAAATTGACTTGCATCAGGTTAAAACTAGAGAGCAAACTACTTGTACTAATGGAAGTGTATAAAAAAAAGGATTTGGAACTCAAGTACAGCCAGGTATCGGGAGCTAGCTGAAAAATGTCAGGTGGCAAAATTTATAAAGCTAAAACAGGTTTGTCAAAAATAAAAATGAACAAGCAAGAGATGTAGCTGCTGGTGGAAAAGAATACAAAGTATAAGACATGGCACTAAGAGATATTAAAAATACAAGAACATAAACTTGTATCAATCTACATGTTCTTTCTGCTTGTATTTACAAAGATCAGAATAATCTTACTAAATCATAACAAGTCAGTTAATCTCATGGTGACGGAGGCTCATATTCCTTTAATGAGATGACCAGTAACTCCATGACAAAGAAAAACATTTCTATGGCAATCAATGATCGGAATACCAAGACTAAGGAGACTAACCTAGTCCTGTTTCAAAGGGGGGGGAAAAAAAACCCCAAACAGCCATCCTTCACGAAATTCCACAGCTTCTGTCTGCACACTGTACATCACATTTGCACAAAATCCATTAATTAGAAGATACTAGTATTTATCCTCAGATATACACAGTGGGCTAATACAACCCTAACTAATGCCTTATTCTTTTTATATGGGATAGATATCTTTACTGCAGTCCAACTCTGCCCTCTGCAACACTTCAACTGCTAAAGACAAGCAAACGTTGCCTTTGCATTCAAAACAAGCTGCTGTTCATCTACTACATCCCCTGTGATTTGCTGCAACAGGCCTCTGGTCTAGCTAGAAAATAAATAGTATTAACAACATGATCATAGATTTGCAAAGACTCACCATGCTACAGTTACTATTTGCTGAAATGCACTTCTTGTCATCACACCACTGGCACCCGTTTGTATTGGCAGTGCAGCTCGCACAGTCTGCATATCGGTAACATCTGTCATCTGCAGCAGCTGTAATTCAAATGAAAGTCAAAGAGAAACATCACACAGAGGGAGAATAATACCACATTTTAAACACTGGCTTAGAGCACTTTCTGTTACATCCTCCATTTGAACTCTAGCCATTCACAAAGGTTTAAGTTACTGTAGGAAATTAATTCTATCCAGTTAATAAGATTTACTCCTTTGCAAATTCCTTTAGTAACAACTATATTTGCAGGTTCATAAGTCTCAAATCAATTTAAAGAATATTCACTGATTTGCAGCACAGAAACTCTCTTTCCACAGTGCATAAATTAGAAGTATCAGAAAGTTATTTAAACTGCTCGTTTTTAGCAGAGAAGAAATATTTTCTTCAGATGTGGGTTTCTGATAAAAGCATTAGATTGCTGCACAAGAAGGCAATGGTAAAAGTAGTGAATTAAAAAAAAAAATCTAAGACAGATATTATCAACATATGGAAATTTCAAGTCTCTATAAATTAATTGATGTGCCTAACAACGATTGCTAAGTTATAGTTGTGCCCTTTCTCTTCAAAAATATTTGAGGAAGAATCCATATTAAATCCTTAACACAAGCCTTCAGTACTTAGACTAAAATTTCTGTTATTGAAAACAGTCTGGGACATAAATTACTACTTCCATTTAAAGGAGGCAAAATTCTGAAAAGCCACCATGACCCAAAAGAGGTGAACTGTTATCATTTCCTATACTGATTACCATGTTTAAATCCTATGCAGTTTGGCTTCTTTAGTCTTGTGCAAGTTTAAAAGACTCTCCTGGCAGAGAAGCCTTGCTATCCAAGAATTGATTTTTTGAAAACTCACTGAAGTTTCTGTTTATTCTTTGACTATCAGAAGATTCTGATATTGTATTCTCAAGCAGATAGCAATTGAGCCAAGTGGCATAAAATAATATATGGAAAAAATGGCTTTTGGTAGAATACTATCACCTGAAACTGGAAGAATTTGAGAGCAGTGAAGCAGTGCTGTCCACACAACTTCTTTGGAACTGGAATTCTACACACCTCATCTCTTGCAAGCGCAGTTTACACCCACTGCAGCACTTCTGCTTTAGAAACTACACTTCTTTTGTTTTCCTTCAGCCTGTCTGTGCTTTGGTTTGTTTTAAAGACCTGTTGATACAATCAAGGATTTAGAAGATCCACTTCCGCCTGTATTCTAAATTTAGTGTCTCAAGATTTTTCCTTACGAAGAGATGAAACTTTCCAGACTCTGGATCTCTAAGTGTTATAAAACTGTACAAAAGCAGTTCTTCAGAAAGCTGGATAACCTTTTTGTGTTATAATGCATCCTTTTTTTCCCTCTAAGTTTGCAACCCTGTATCCAGTTCAGAAACAAATAAAAGCTAACAAAAGTGAACTGTCTTGAAGCATTGATTAACAGCAGAGTCAATAACTTTTTTAAGAAACATTAGAAGTAGACTGTCAGTTTAATGGTGTGGTAGCTTGTACATGTAGCACACTGCCAAAGTTTGGTTAGCAATTCTATACTGTGCTGAAAGGAAAAATGCACAGAAGAAATAGCAGGTGTATGTAGCAGGGAAGCATATTCTGCTCATGTGAGGTTTAAGAACAATACTTTCACAAGCAATTTATTTGTGACAAGCCAAATTACTTCAGAATATGGTGCAAGTTATTCATAACACTAAATTGCCGTTTCAAAAAAATATAGCTATCACAATGCCACACAGAAATTCACATGACAAGCTTAAACCCATTTTGACACGCTGCAGCAAAGGGCTTGTTTGCCTCAAGTTTGTTTCCAGCTGTGACTGTACTATATTCCTCCATAGAAATGCTCCCTTTTGATAGGTAATCTTCTTGAAGCTGCAATGCTTTCCCTCTCTCTTACTGGTGTACACAGACAGGAGAGTGCCATATGTCTGTAACGCCAGAAAACACTTGCAGTGCCCATCTGTGCTCTAACTGCTGTTATGCTTTCTTGGAATCAGAAAAATAGGAAGGCTTATATAGACGCGTGTGTGTGCATGTGTACAGACACACAGAGATATGCAGATATCGATGGAGATACATAGATACATACACACACACTGAAGCAGAAGGTGGAGAAACAAGAAAATTCAGTTTCAATATATCAAAGCTCATCCTTTTATGAACGCTTCCAACACAGACAAATCCACTCTGAAGTAATTTTATGCTTTAGCTTTTCAATGAAGTAACTTCTTCTCTTTGAGCATTCTTGTGTTTTGTATCCCTTAGGACATTAAATATGTGCACTTTTGGACCTGCTTCTTTGTATTTAAAAAAATTTTTAAATCTCAAATTAAACTATTTTGAAAATTAATCCATCAATTTCTTGTGTTGGGTAGTCTGAAAGAGGAACAATCTTAACAGTCCAACCACTGGTTCTACTTGGTTGCTCGGGGCAGCGGTGGAGGAGGCATTTGAGGGGTATTTCCCTCGTTTCCTGCATCACATTGTAAATCTGGCACTGTAAGATTGGAATTCACTTACCTGTTTTCTTAGGACATTTTGCCCTAAGGATGTTATTTGCATGTCCAGATTCCCAAGATTCACAATGTTTCTTGTTCCATAGACACCTTATCCCTGGACGAGCATTTTTACACAGCTCTTCATCTCTGAATGCTTCACAGTTTGGAGGCTTGTACACAAGGATGTCATTCAAAAGAACACTCGAAAAACCCCCAAATATATACATGGACCTATGAGGACAAAGCAGGTAAATATAACTGTTACAGTAGCTACAGATACATATTCTTGATTTCTTATCTGTCATAATATATAATAAAAAATAACAAGTTATAAAAAAACATTCTTCATCTCTCTGTAACAAAGACTGTCGCTGGTTCCCTTATTGATTAGTTTTTCAATTTATTTTATCATGGAAGTTTACACTAACAAAGAAATTGCTGGGCTATATGTATTAATAAGTGACATATACCAAATGTCTGGAAGCAGAAAGAAGAGCTATGAAGGAAACTACTCATTTTTCTATTAGATAACAAGAACAGAATGTGAAATAATGGCCTGCAGGAAATTAGAACATTTTTCTTCAGGAAGATTTCAAAGACAGCTAGCAATAATTGGCAGATGGATATTTCTTATTGGTAACATATCTGGTGCAGTAGCTGCTGACATCAGAACCAGAAGACTAGACCTGAAATCCTACTCTTCTCATTTAAAACTAAGAACAGCTTCAGGTAAAAGATGCCAATAATAAAGAACTTTTGTATCTGTTGTACTATATAGTCTTAGAACTAACCATGCAGTTACCAATAGCAGAGATCTTTTGGAAGTGTCCTGAAATGTAACTTTTTTGTACATAAAACCTTACTAAAAATATTATTGAGGGAAAAAAACCCAAACAACAAAAAACAACCACAGCTATTTTCACCTTTAACATGACAGTTCTTGGAGTACCAGACATTGCTAAGGTATCTTAAAACAACACAAATGAGAAAGAAAAACTACCAGTTGCTGAATTCATTAATTCCGAGCAATGTTCTCTTAATGAAGTAATCTATTCATTGATTAATTTCAAGTGCTCTGTGTACAGAATTTTAACTTACTGCTATTACTTTTGTTACAATTTGGTAAACTTACATGTAGCATATCACCTCCATTATTTCTGACCTATACAATACCCACATGTAGGTCACCTGCATGTCCTTAAATATTGAGTTTATTAGGGTGATGAATAATGTTGAAGAGAAATTATCAGTCCCATACAATATGGCAGTCATCTGTAGTACTGCAGCTGTCAGATACAGGCCATTTGGCAACCAACAACAGTAAAAACTCACAGAAGTAAGCAGTACAAAAGTCTTCAAACACAACTTCACTTTGCTACAACTTTTCTACCAAAAAAAAAAAAAAAAAAAAAAAAGGTATTTGTCCTATAATTTGATTTTTGCAGGTAAATGGAAGCAGAGTTTTCAGCCATCAAATCCAGGAAATTCCAGCACTCCATCTGCTGTTCCCAGATGATGAAGCTATAGTGAGTTTCAGCAAATGACATGAAAATACGCTACATTTTCTAGAGCATAAGCAATAATATAATCTAGATATTGCCAAGTTTTTTCCCTGCAAGTGGTTAATGATGATCACTGTATCAGTATCTTCAAAATCTTACTTTTTCCAAGCAAATTTTAGTTACATGTTTTTAATTTATGATTATGGAAGAACAAGAAATTCTAGCATGCTGCAAAGAGAAAAGGATTTATCCCTATAATCCTCCCATGAGGATTATAGCTGGTACTGAATTTCAAACCCAAATTGTTCACAGTACTGAGGAAACACCTCAGTACATTAGAAGGTTCACATAAAATGTCATTGAACAGATTCAGCATGTCAGACTGATGATTAGCCGTACTGATTACCTAAGACAAGCAAAGCCCCTGATGCGCACTACTTCTCATGTTAATAAATTACACCAGTTGTATGCCATTGAACCTTATTTGACATAGTTTGTCCCACAGCTTTTTCATGCAGAAAGGTGGCTGAGAAAATTTAAAAGATGCTTCATTTACCCATTACTGACAACAGCACTGTGACCAAATCTGTTGACATCTCGATGCAGATTAGGTTTTGGTAAAATCTTCCATTCATCACAAGCTGAAAGAAAAAACAAAGGCAAATTAAAAAAAAAAAAAAATCAGCAAGATATATGTAAAATGGATTTTATGAGACTTTTTTTTTGTATTGACTAACTTTGTCTATTTACCCTCCTCTCCCAGAGGGATCTCTGCAGGTAACCCCTGTTGTCTCCACTGTAACAGTAAGAACAGTCCATCTATAACCTCATGACCTTCAAATGTTCTTAACATGCTTTCATTGGCTATCAGTCTCACAAACTCTGAAACAAAATTGGACTGTGGTATTGAAAACCCATCTTAATATTAGTGTCTAAGGTTTTTTTTTAAATTGTTCTGCAAAATCAGCAGGATTCAACAATATTTTCTTCTGCTGTCACTAGGAGAAAGCTAAGCTGTTTTTTTCCTACTTCTAATAATCTGCTTTGTTCTGCTGTTTAAATACATTATTTATTCAGACTTCATATGGTCCTTCCAGAGCCTTTATTTGCAGTGATATGCATTTATCAACATATAGCACAGGTAAGTGATATGCACACATCAGTCTTTAAACACACTCCACTAATGCCATTTTGTAATTTTTGATCCTCCTTTTCATTTCTTTTCAAGTAGGCTTTGGATTTTTACACAGATTCTCCTTTTAAATGCATCACTGATGGATTTTCTGGAGACTGGATTAAGGTGCACAAAGATTCTTTTACACTTCTCAAAATTGCAGGATTTCAGAACACTGCAGTCACTAGTTCAGAGAAGCTGTATTTGCCTTGCTCAAGAATAAATCAACAGGTACTCCTTTCAGATGTAGATGTTGAGAATATGCTCCAAGAACCTGTTGGCAACACTTTTCTATCATGGCATTTATATCAAGGCCAGAATACACTCGTTGAAGCATCCCTTTATTATGCAGTTCTGTCTCCACAGCCTATTTCAACACCCACAATGACAGCCACTGCCATCACTGTCATTAAATGATCAGTAATCCTGTCCTAACATTCAATCTCAAATTAGCTAAAGGATTTCAATTCATATGTATCTCATGGAACATCTATGACAGTGAACTTCTTTTCATAAATGCTTTAAGATAAACTATCACTCCTGCTGCTATGCAACCAACCCATCTCACTATCATCTTACTTTTGGCATCTTGATTTAACTATGCTACTAATTACTTTCCTTTCACCGAGTATTTGAGATTATTGCTGTATCAGTATCTTCACATCAAATTAGCCGTTTCAGGCATATTTCTTTTAGTACTGCTGTAGGAATACTTATAAAGGTGGGTTTGGTATGGTTTCATTTTTCTGTCCTGACTGGGATTTCAGTTCTTCAGAACAAGTAGTTCTTTCTCCATTATTTCCTATTTGAACTTTACTAACTTCAAACTTTCAATTCCCAGAGCAATAGAAGTACGGAGCATCTAGAAATGTCCTTGACTGAATTTCAGTCAATTCCTTAACTGAAATGTCAAGGAAATCCCTTTACAAATTTTCTATAGAGCAGCCAAAGCATTTCTAACATTTGGTAGCATAACAGGCTTTAGAGTCAGGTAGGGAAAATTTTGTTTAAGACAGATTATTGTTTTCTCCCCCCAAAAAAAAAAATCTGCTATACACAAAGATACAGATTAATTCCGAAGTTGAAAAGGAGACATCTCCAGTCTAATCCAAATAGAAGTGCTGCTTTTTTATATATATGTATACAGACACACACATATATATCTCTATATATATACACATAAACATTTAAGTCCTTGATTATATTGTCCTTTCAGATAGTCTCAGTGAAAACTTACTTGCTTTTTGCCTTAACATTGTTTGAAAACAGAATACCATGATGACTTTTCTTTAAAACAATGGCAAAGCTATCAATTTTGACAGGAAAAAAAAAGAGCTACTTGCTCAGCATACTCTCTATAATATGAAGAAGTGGAGGGGTACATGCCTGTAGAAGCTAAAGAGTCAGAGTTAGTGCCACAAAGAAGCAGCAGTGTGCTGCAGAGATCAACAAAAGAGGTCATTGATATCAAGAGAGACTGTGGGGAGCACATCTGGAAACCTGTTTCCAATTCTTAATGCAATTATTATGGAGGTTGATTTTTAGCTAATATTTCTGAATTCATTTACCCACAGGATTTCAGTGATAGATGTATCTAAATAAGATATGCCTACTTAAATGTGGAATAGTTTCTATAAGTTTTAGATATGATTAAAAAATAAAGGAAAATCACCATCCTTCCACATGTTTCAAGGAAGTCTGCTTAAAGTTTAAATATTTATGGTTGTTGTTTTTTTTTTTTTAAAGAAGCCCAAAACACCGCTCCTCCCTGTCTCCACAGTTCAAAACAACAAAAACAGATTCCAAGAGGGCCAAGTTTTTCTCCAGGCTGACATCATACAAAGCTTAAATCAGTAACTGCTGGCTACACTGGTCCTGTTCTCATCCCTACTCTCAGAACAGTTTGCCTCTGCTAGCATTGCTGTTCTGGCATTTCTAATACAGAAAGTTATTCAAAGCAGAACTTTGTCCAGTTAGAATCCTGTTAGCATACCACACTGAAACAGCTTGGTGCAAGGTCACACAAGGGTGGACTTGGCACACGAGAAAGGGCAGGATGGCATGACTTCGGGCAAAACTGCAGTAGAACATCGCTAGACTGACTGAGGTTTCCACAGAATCACAGCCTGAGCCCATAAAGAGAGTCAGAGTGAGATTGTGGCTGTGATAGATAAATTAATCACATCCTTTTATAAACTGGAAATATAAACTAAAAGTACATTATTTCCAGAGTAACACAGATGGTCCAAAAAGATCAGAATTTCAACATCGGATGGTGCACTCAGAATAAACTTAGTAAAAGGAAGTACAGTAGTTTATTTGTTCCATGACTCCCGAACACCTTGCCTACTCCTCAGCCTCTACTTTCTGTCAGTATAATTGTTGACATATCGTAAAATTAAGGTATAATTAATACCTTTTAAATTTTCTCTACTTAAACATAATGATGAAAGTACATACATGGCCATAGAGCTGTTGCTCCTGAAACTGATTCAACAGAAAAGATTACAGTAATATGGCAACAACTAATTATTTATGATCACAAGTTTCAGATTAAGGGTAGTATTAAATATAAAAGTTGTGTTTACTCCACATCCCAGTATAACCCTGGCATCTGATGACTCTACAATGTTTCAATTATGCAAGAAATTCAGGCTCAGAGAGTTAATGTTTATTGGAAATAAGTCATCAGCCATCACTAATTCGATTTCTAGTTCAAGAAAACATTTCCATTCTAATAGCTATAAAAATCAAACATTTTAACACTACAACCAACCAGAAGAAACTGCTGGAGAAGAAACATACTGTTATCCTTTCAAATAAAGTTCTTGCTGCTATAAATCATTGCACATTAACAAAAACTGTATCTTTGAGCTCATATGCCTTGGATCGTAACGATTTTAAAAAGTCCACAATAATTTTTTGTCTCATCCTGTAAAGTGTTGCACAATATTTTTTCTATTTTTACAAACATATCATAGAACGGTTTTGTTTGGACGAGACCTTGAAGATCATCTAAGCAGTGACTGGTTTCATATTATATATAAATATTTTGTGTTCCCTGTACTTAGAAATTTATTTAAGAAAAAGTGGGATTTAATGCTGAAGGAAAGCCATAATAAAAGCTGGTTTTAAGATAAGAAACCCTTGAGGGCTAGAGATATTATAATTCCTTTCTTGCTGATGGTATTTTGTCAAACTGGCAGGTCTTTTCAGGGGAAGGGAAGCACGTTACAAATAGCCTTCCCTCTTATCTCCTCCTAGCCTTCTCAATGACTGCTGAACACTGAATGGAGCATTGTGGAAGAATACTACTTTTGCTCAGCTTTTAATTCCTGATCTGAGTTTCTCTGTACAAATTGGCTAATACAAACTACAGAGAGTTAACCAACTTGGTTTTGGTGTGTTTTTGGTAAAGGATCAAACCGAATTCATCACTGCTCATCATCTTTGAACATCTTTGGAACATTTCAAAGTACCCAAATTTCCAGATTTACTGTACAGTTCCAAAAAGAAAGAGACAAACAGCAAACACTGCATGATCTGTAACATTATTTGTCAGTATTACAGCCTTCTGTGCATTGTATCTGTTGTACTAAGTCTAATAATGATGGTAAGCTCTATGGAGTAAAGAATAAAACTGTTTCCTCTAAAACATCATGCACTCTTCAGGCATTATGCAGGTAGTAAGTGGAAGATATGATATTGGATGTGTTTACCATTGTCTCTGTATATATCCAGGTATAATACACAGTACAAGGAAGGCCAGAGTGTTTTGAATAGAAACAGTTACTAAGCAGAAGAAACTGATATTATTCATTCCAAACTGATTAGGGTAATGTCTAGTCATTGAGAAGTACAAGGAGAAATGCAAGGCCTTTCCTTCCTACTACTAAGGCTTCTACGGCAAGAACAAGTTGTATCATGTTGTATCACTATAACTCACGTATTCATACTCCTTCCTAGCATAGATTAAATGGTTACCAGATGATACAGAAGGGGCTTAAAGTGATTTTGACAGACACACAAATTACATGATGAAACACACCACAGAAATGCACTCTATTTGAGGTGATCCAGTTGATACTGGCAGAGGAAAACCCTAGTTGAATATTTCATGGGGTAGTGCACTCCAGGGTCCATGCTCCAATGGGACAGACCTCAACACCCTATACTTTCTTCATTCACCTGTATCCTTCTCATTTGCATCCTACTGGCAATATTGCATTTGTGGTATCAGAGAGGAAGATCATGATATTCTACAGAAAATGTTCAGTGTTGTAACAGTGAGGAAAATTTCCCAGAGCTTCATCTGGGAATCTAGGCTTGTCCGCAAGTGACATAGACACAGAGAGGAGTTACCTGAGAATGCACCAGGAACCATATTACATTAATATAAATATGGTAGGGCAAGAGGAATATGCTGTAGCATACCATACTAGTATATATACACTAATGCATTCATACATTTAAAATATTTAACTAAGATCAGATCTATTAAAATGTGCTTGAAGGATGAACAGGGGTGTTACAGTATCCTAGCTTGTCCTGTTAGTCCTGAAAGTCTTCTTACAGTGATTTTTTTGTCTTCAGACATGCAGTCTAAAAAAACCTGTTTAGGAGTGGAAGGCAGTATAAAGTTCTCACTTATCATTCACATCTGATTTTGAACAACGTATTATTTAAACATTAAGGCAGAATGGGAGGAGAACCACCTTTAAGTAGCTCCATTAAATTAATGTCTGAATTAAGGTAAGGAAGAAGTTTCAAAAATTAAGTTGCACAAGCAGGTCCCATCTAGATCAGGTCACTCAGGAAGACGTCCAGGCAGGTTTTGAAAACCTCCAGAGAAGGAGTCTCCACATTCTCCCTGGGCAGCCTGTGCCAGGGCTCCATCACCTCAACAGTAAAATGTTTTCCTTAAGTTTAAGTGGAACTTTTTGTGTTCCAGATTCTTTCCATCACCCCTTCTCCTGTCACTGGACACTACAGAAAAGAAGTGATGCCTCATTCTCCTGACATACGCTTTTTAAATACTTGCAAGTATTAGTGAGAACCCTCCTCAGTCTCCTCTCCTCCAGTCTAAACAGCCCCAGATCCCACAGACTTTCCTCATAAGAAAGATACTCCAGTTCCCTGATTATCCTGGCGGCCCTGTGCTGGCCTCTCTCCAGCAGTTCTCTGTCCCTCTAGAGCTGAGGAGCCCAGAACTGGACACAGGACTTCAGATGAGGCCTCACCAGGGCAGAGTAGAGAGTGCCTCCCTCAACATGCTGGACACATCAAGCTGTACGGCTTTGGTGTTTGTCATCTGCAGTTAGGTTGAAAACAAGTCCTTAAGCATGAGCATACACACATTTGTGTATATACATACATATAAATATGTTTCTAATACACAGATGTATTGATATGTGTACTTATTGGACCAACTTCTACAAAACAGTAACACTTTTTTTTGAAGCAGGAGTTGAATCAGAACTTTGTACAGTAGACAGATCGCCATGTTTTTTCTCTGAATTGTATTCTATTCCTTATACAATGCACATAATTAATCACTTAATCGGAAAACAAAAAAACCGACCTGCCCAGCACACTAACTTGGTTGAACCACTTCATCACTCTGCAGTGTGATCACCAGAGTGGTGAACCTGAGACCAAGAGTAACCAACTAGTGTGGTTTTGTTCCTGAAGAAAACAACCACCAGACTGAATTCATGTCACGCTTCGTACTAAGAAGTTACACGCAAGCAAAACATCAATACTGAAACGTGTCATGTTTCCTCTCTAGTTCTACTACATATTTCTTTAAACTAATCTCTGCAGGAACTAAGTGCTTTGTAAAATTTCAAGTCAGTGGTGATTATCTTTCTTTTTACCATGTCTCAGCCTCCCAAAGGTATGTATTTTTTATACATTATACAAAGCAGCGCTAAAGAATTGGGAGAACTCAAGGTACAGGTCCTAATATATAGTTTCTTAATTACATAGCAAAGATGGAAGAACAAGAAAATAATCTTATATAATCTTATATTAGACCATAGTCCAGGTTCTGCTTTTAGTGTAAAGTAAGAAAAAACAGCATGGTCAGAAAATAACTCACCTCTATAATGACAGTCATTTGTGGATCTTTAAGGAGCTGTCAGAGCACCTTGGCAGCCAGTCTGATAGTAAAATACCAGAGGAGTACAAAAGTATACCAAAGGCCAGGTTTCTAAAGCTCATTTTATGCAGCAGACCTCTCATCATAAGTATGTTTACTGCTATTTAAGTAAATACACTAACATTAAATTATGAAAATTAGGGTATCATAATAGTTTTTATACAACCTCCATATGCCTGGGTCTTCATCTTTAAGAAATATATTCAAGTGCAGTTAGCATTTAAATGACTGAATTGAGCCTTTGGCTCACAACTCTCACATTTAACTGTCTAAAGCTTACACATGTAGACTAAGTTCAGTTCCTGGAGAGCAATCACTGACTTCAGAAAAGACAAAAAAAAGAAAGAAACTCTGTCCTAAGCTTGGTAAAATTAATTGCTCTCTGGAGATACAACTCTTCCTTTACTGACTACAGAAGGAGTCTGGATTACCCAGATTGAATTAGAACCAACCTTTTAGACAGCCAAACTTAACTGAGATGAATCCTCCCAAATAGTTATTTCACATTAATATGAAGAACAGTAAGTGTTTTCATGCGTAATAAAAAGCTGAAGCAATCTATCCATGAGACTATCTCACGTAATAAGCGATATAATCAGAAGTACTCTACGGTCCAACTTGAACATAAATAATATAGGCTCTATCTCCAGGATTCAGCTGGTTTCCAGACAGCACCGATTTTTTACAAGACAGAGTATAACACCTCATCACTCGCAAGGTATCTAGGAAATGTGATACTGATAACATCATATATTTCTTCATCCAAGCATAAATATGCGATAAATAACATTCTGAAATATACTCATTCCATAATTATTTCATTTTTGGTAAAATAAGAATTTACTGAGAGATAATGTAAGAATGCTTTCTGAAAAAATATGTCTTCATCTGAAGTGTGCTGTGAAATTGTGGTTTCAATCTGGTGAAATTAATAATACAGAAGATTAAGTCTGAATCAGATCAATCTTCACAGATTAATTTTTTTTAATGAGTAATTTAAAAATAGGAATGCATCCAAGAGTGCTGAGGGAGCTGCCTGATGTGGTTGCTAACCCTTTATCATTTTTCAACAATCGTGGAGGACAGGTGCCTGGGAACTGGAGAAAGGCCAATGTCACTCCAGTGACAATCTGGTAAATACAGGCCTGTCAGTCTCACCTCTATCCCTGGAAAGGTGATGGAACAACTCATTCTGAATGTTATCACTAAATATATGAAGGAAAAGATGGTTATCGGGGGAGTCAACATGGATTCACCAAGGGGAAGTCCTGTTTGACCTACCCAATAGCCTTCTGTGAGTGCATGACCGACTGGCTAGATGAGGGGAGAGCAGCAGATGTCATCTACCTTGACTTCAGCAAGGCTTTTAACACTATCTCCCATTACATCCTCATCAGAAAGCTCAGGCAGTGTGTATGGATGAGTGGACGGTGAGGTGGATCAAGANACATATGTTTGATTTGCACTTCATGAGTTTTATAGCGCATGGAGAACATGACATGAAAAAACATCCAAATACCATATTAAATATTGTAATCAACTAGAAAAAACAAAATCCTTAAAACAAAGATAACAAAACCACACAGCAACAGCATACAATATTTTCATGAATTATGATTAAAAAATTCTTGGTGCATGAAAGTCAGAAAGTTACACTTACTTCGATTCTGGGACTCATACTATTGATTCTCGTGTGCATGTTCTACAAATAAATGTAGACCAGTAAGTAATATTATCCTCTAAAATGAGAAGGGAGCTCTGTTTCATTAAAAATTAAAATCAGATGTAAACTGAAGTGGGAACAAAATCAACAGCTCACACCACCAGATGTCTGCAAGGAGCTACAGAATATGTAATACAGGGTTACAGCCACAAAAATGCAACTGTTTTGAAAAGGCACAATTTATACACATGATGAAACTGGTAGGAAATAATATGTATATGTTCCATGTACTTAATTTACTGATTATTTTCATATGAAAGCAAACACATTGCATTGCTATGCTATATTTCTGTATAGAAAATAAAGAGCTATTAACTAGATCTATTTAAAAAGATCACATCTCCTCCTCTTCTACCACTGTAATCAGCTGATACATGCTTTCCAAAAATATATCCAAGCACTACTGACAGACTCAGATTCTCAACAGGATCATGCACGAGTCCATCACCCTGAGCACTTTGACACATTTCCCAACTTTTAGCTCCCAAGACAAATGGCTGTGCATTTTGGCCCAAATATGACCTGTGTGTTTATATTTGCAGCTTATGCGTAAAATATGGACATGAACATTAGGGGAGGGAAAAACTATTTACAGTAAGAACTGCAATGGCAATAAACAAGCCAGGAAGCAGGTTAAGGACTCACTGAATTCCCTTAGATTTACAGCCTCCATATCCTATAGGGAGACTTTTCCTTAACTGCACAGCTCTAATGGTTGGAACCATTCTACAGACTGAAAGCTTACACTCATCTAGGTTTGTTTCAAGACTGTCTTTTACCTTAAACAGTTTTTCTCCAAAGTGAATTCTTATCATATATTTATAAACAACAATCTTTTTTGCTCTCAGACATTCTACATATACTACATCCTATTATTTTTTCCTAAAGGCTTTTCACAGTTCAGTTGGCCTTAATTCCACTAGCCAAACAGAGCATAGTTTGAGTTGCCTTTCTTATATACGTGTTCTCTTCATCAGGATTGAATGGGCAACTTCCACAGCCATATGCCATTCCTGACCATAAATACACAACACACTGGCATTTTCTTCAGATTGTAGGGGAAAATTCTTATTTCCGAGGTGTATGATTTGCACTTTGTTCCATTAAACATTAGCTCATGTCAACTGTCATTTCCAATCATCTTTTCTCCCTGAGAGCCCAGCCTCCTCCCAATCCACTGTCAACAAAGTTTTGTGTAGTTCATTTCTTATTATTCACTTCTACTTTTGAACCCAGCTGCTGGGAACGAATTCTGTGTTTTGGTATTTGTACTGCACACTAGCAGGTTTTGATGCTTCAGAAGTAAACTTTCCTTTCAGCATCATTCGTAGGACTATCTTCTGTCCACGAAACTTAGCACAAAGAGCTTAGCCATTTTCACAGCCCTGTCCTCCATGGAAACATAGTTTATCTTTAAGATAATGATGCAAAAGTATTCAATAGTCCATTATTGCTCTGATTCATCTACTGTAGTTATCCCATTAGTCTGTATGAGGGTGTATCCCCCTGAATTTTCCTCCCCCTTAGCAAGACTGTTCATGCTGGACTGGGGGTGGGTTATTGCTCCATGTGAAACAGACATGTACCAAGGCAGTTAATCAAGTAATGTAATTCAGTCCCAAAAGCAGAAATCTTTTTATTAACACTCTGATCTGAAATGCAAAAGAAGAGTCAGGAGGGAGGAGGATAACTTGTCAGAGGAAGATATGCAGCAAAAGACATGTATTCTCAGCTATCAGCCCCAACTAACTAACTACAAAAACCAGTCTCTCAAGAAGCTGTTTCTCATGTGGTATGGATTTCCTATGCTTCCAAATTGCCCTTCAAGCTTGTGGCAGCTGAACCTTTCTTAGCTTCCTAAGCATCACCATCCAACTACCCCTGCCTTGCCTTTCAGACTGCTGCCTACCTTGGGCTTCTGCATTCCCAGTCTTTCAATTCACACCCACTATGGTGACTTGATATAAGCAATGTATTTCCCAAACTGTCACCGGTTCCAAAGCGTTCTAGGAACTTCAAGTGTTACTTGTGGGGAAGACTTGGTTTTGGTTTGGGTCTTTGTTCTGTGTGTGTGGGATTTTTTTGTTGTTCTTAAATTCTACCATCATATTTTATCAGCACTATGTTGACATTCAGTATGAAAAATAAATCTACACTTGGAGATAATCATTAGAGTCTTTTCAACACACTTTTGTAACACTAAAATGCACCAACTCTCACAATTCATTCATCTACTATTCAAATTATAACACAGTACCAGGCACAGTTTTAAGCTGTTTTAACTAATATGTTTTGTCCCACAAAGAACTTCACACTATTATTGAACAAAAACCTATATTCTACATAATCATTTCTAAATAATTAGAAGGTGTTTGGGATCAAGACTTGGAAGAATCACATTAGCTGGACTTAAGGAAACAACACTATGGTATTTAAAACTCAAATGAGAAAGATACAATATGATACCTACCTATATCATATGCAAGAAAGTCGGCAGAGAAACACTTTGCGCCGTTACTCAGGGAAGTATCATTATGCGTGTTCCCACCAAAAATGAGCATAGCTCCATTGATTAAGACAGCTGAATGAAGATACCTTGCAAAACCACTTTCCTTCAAAATAGTCCTACAAAATAGGGGAACAAATGGATATATAGTACTATAGTACACACCAAGAAAATTTAATACATAAAAGCGATATAAAAGACAAGGAAAACACTAAAGCTATCACTGAGTAAATACAATAAAATATATTGAGATTTTTACTAAAATTATGCATTTCCTCACATCACAGCAAACATTTAGCACTCATTTAAAATGTCATGCTTTTTTTATTAGAAAAAGTTTGTCTGAAAAAAATTGGACCACGTTTATGTTCTTCAGAAGTGATTAATGATACAGTAGATTTTGTTCAAAACCAAATGAAAATCTATTCAATATTATTAATTCCTGGTCTTAGCTATGAGTCTCTTTTGTTCTTAAGAAATGCAATGAAGGATCCTTTAGAAGGCTTAAAGACTCTTTAAACAATCTGTGCTGGAACAGGAGAAACTTTTTTTTTAATTAATTGAACATTCAGACCTCAAAAAGAAATGGCAGTCATTCTAGGCAGGATAAAAAACACTTGCACTGCTTCATGAACATATTAAGACTGACAAACTCAAACCTACAGAATTTCAGTACCAAAACCAATTAAATAGTCTATGCACACTGAGTCTTTGATTTCTCTTCATTCACTTTAGCCCATGTCTGTGCAGTCTGCTTTGTGTCACAGCAATAACATGAGTCCAACAGTAGCCAAGAGCTACCAATACTACAGTTTTTAAGTGGCAGGTGTAGGGGTACTAGAAAGAACAGAATACAAACCTTGTTCAATCATAGTAAATAGACCTTACCAAGGGAGAGAGTAACTATTTGTGGGGTTTGCCAGCTTGAATTACTTAAGCAGACCAGCTGTAAACGTGTTTATGAAGAGCTCCTTAGATAATCAGTACAGAATATTATTTGCCTTCCCCTAATAACTTTTTACTTGTCTCAGTAATCTGTTTTCTAACATAGACTCTCAGTTGTGTTACTGCACACTGCTCACACCTACAATTAAGCTGTTTCATCATTCATTTCCTGTAATGAACGTATTGACTTGATAATTTTTCTCCTGATTGAACACTGTCTCTCTTGAATCCCACTGACAACATTTGTTCAATATTTCTACATCAACATAGGGTTTGGGGGAGAAGATTTAAACTATGTCTCATTGTTTTCACATAATGATGTAAATCCATCAATAAACTCGAAATATTTTTAAGTTAGAAGAGATTGTATGCTTTAAAAAGCTGAGAGGAAAGCATTTGACCTGGTTTCTGCTTCTTGTTGTTTGAGACTCCATTTTAAATTGTTCTTTTGAGTCACTCAAAAGAGAGGGTTTAAAATTAGACTATAATTTGGAATGTCTGTTCTCTAAAAACCCGCCATGCCTAAGAAAGCTTATGTTTCTTTTTTTTACTAATTGGTGGAAACATAGCTGTGACTTTATCACATCTCATACCATGCACTGGTCTCCAGGAACACCAAATGATACAATGGATCGTTAAAGACTACATTGAGAATTTCCTATACCATATGTGAAACATACAGTAGGGAAAACTGTCTGGGATCACCCAGATGGGGTGCACCATTCCCAGAGGTACTGCAGTACCTTGATGATGCATGGAACAGAGGAAGCAAGACCCAGATCCAACTCTACGACCCAAAAATCCATTTCATATACAATCATCTCATAAAGGACATATCGGATATTAACCTAAGATCCCATGCTGTCATTTCAACTGATTCCCTGGCACCTCTGTAAAGTAACACCAAAGGAAACAGCAGAGACTAAATGAAAGTAAATAAGATTTTTTTTTAGTTGTTTAAAAACATGTTCCTTTCTTCAAGCCACCAGCACACTCACCAATCTGCTTATAGTTTTAACCCTTTTGTTGTTGTTGTCATTTGCATTTTCATTGTGTATTTCTGATTAATATACCTCAAAAATACAGCGCTATAGAAGTGTGTTTTTTTGACCAGGAAACAGCTTGATACAAAATATTTATGGTGTCTAAACTTCACAGTAACTTTGACGGTTATTTTCAACTAGTAATGGAGAAATACTGCTGCTATGGGTTGAAAGAATGATAATGAACTTATAACATGTAGTCCTTATCCATTTGGACTATAGATCTTTTTCCTGTCTTCTGTTTTACCAGTTTTACACAGTTCCTACCTCCTAATCCACAGCAATTGCTGTACATAGGCTCTGTCTTCATTATCCTGCCTTGCAGCTGCCTACAAATGGTTGTGTTGATCACTAAGGCATAAGGAGCCATACAGGGTTCTGGGGAAAACTAAGGATTCTCTCCTCTTCACAGTGGATATAACAGCAATTCCCATGGTTTCTCTTTGAGCTACTCAATTTTCTACTTCATACCCAACTGCATTTCCCCAGACCTGCTCCCAGCATTGTACAGGGATGGGAGCTTTTTCCCTATTTTTTGGATATTATGTGCTGAGTAATACAGATCAAGTTTGCTAATTTGGCCACGATTTTCACTACTCATTAGCATCACTGATGAGCACAATCTTCAGAACTCTCCAATACACATCAACCCCATGCAAATAATGTGAGATTCACAGCACACTTTGCACTGAATTCATTATTTATGCACATATACGTGTATCTGCAGACATTAGTCCATGTTAACTATACTGATGCCAAGTGTTGCATGCAGCCACAGATATTATAATGGTAATAGAAATACCCAGGAGCCAGCAGGTGCTTCTACTGTTTCAAGCCATTATCTAAGCCCAGCACCACGTTGTCCCTGAACTGTCAACTGCAACTTTAAGTCATGCAAAGCAATGCAGGTGTTACAAACACTGCAATTCTCTCCCTCGTGTATTAGAAATAACGTTTACACTAGGAATTAAAATATCACCCACTCGCACTCCAAGATACATAAAGCTTATGCCCAATTGATATGAACAAAAATCAAAAAATGAAAACCCACAAACCACAGAATACAACAAATCAACAACTTTGGATATCAAGACTTAGTGAAGCATACAGACCTCAGCCAGATGAGAGAGAGAAACAGAGTGAGCTCAAAACAAAGACAGAGAAAGTGAGGACAAGCTCATGTGAGTATAAAAAAAAAGCTATGTAGATGGACATGACAAAGCTATTGTGCTTCCAAATCCTTCTCGCACCCCACCTAGCCAGTGGTGCATTCAGGCTCAGCTGTCTCATTGAGTGCTTTGAATACTGATTATAAGATGTCACGGATATGGTAAACAAAGATTTTATTACTATGTAAGTGCCATTATACCATCCTCTAAGCCAGTTTTCAGTCTTATAGTACAATTGGCACCCAGTGTAATACGCAAACAAATAAAAGAGTTAAGCTCTACAAGCTGCAGAGAATGACACATTAGTATAGAAGCATTAGTTATTAGGTTTCTTACATGAATAGTTAATAAAAACATTCCTATTATTGTATTGCTGTTCAACAGACCATCAAAGGATAGACCACTTTTTTCCCCAAAAACAGAGTATATGAAGACAGTATTAGAATTCCAGCAATATTAGAACACATTAAAAGAAACAAAAATTCTTGTAGTAATGTTTTCAAGTGCCTTGAGTTAGTGGCATTCAAAATTAAAAGCCTCAGTGAAATCAAATCCACGTTTCCAACATCTAAGAGCAAGTCTTGTGTGCTTAAAGTTAAGCCATTAGTGCTCAACAGAAATATTAAATTGCAAGAATAAAAAGTTCTAAGAACAGTTCTTGATGAAGTCATCTCTAAGGTAAAAAAAACATTTAAGGTCACTTAAAAAGGAATGGACAAAAACAGAAACACCATCAGCAACTAAGAATCCCTACACAATACCAGGAATAGTCTCTCTTATTTCTGATAGTTTTGTGAAAAATAACTTTCCACAGTTCTTAGATTTCTGTGTTTATTTACATAACAGGTACTTGAATGTGAATCAGCAGTATATTCATACCACGTGGAAACAGTACATGCATACTATTTCTGCATAGTAGTTGTGTCTGGATAGGAGACTCTTAATTTGTAGAACATGTGCTAGGTTTCCTCCTTGTCATTCTTTCAATGTGTAGATCCATTGAACCACCAGCTAAACTCTAAACCCTCAACACAACTCTTCCATTTTGTTGGTAAGAATGTACAATTCTGTAACATGAAAAGGATATGGAGGTGCCTACATGACTTTACTAGAAACTTACTCCACCTTAAGATATGATTACATTTCGCTTTCTGGTAACAAATAACTTAGTTTTCTACATTATAAATCACACTCACCATGTCCGAGTATTAACTTCATATCTGTAAAGATCATCCACCAATCCATATTTATTGCCAGGTAATGCTTTATATCCACCATGGACATAAACAGATTTTGTCAGTTCATCATAGACACTAGTATGGCCATATCCACCTTGCACAATTGCTCCTTTTGTTTCTGGTACGAGCCAAGAATTAGATCCTGGAATAGATGGACAAAAGATAACATTTTAAGGCTTAACTACTGGTAACTCATAATATCAAGAGTTATTAAAAAAGAGTTATTAAAAAAACTTAATCTGAAAGTTGGTTTAAATTCCATTTAAATGTTTGTCTGATATTATTTGGTAGTTCAAGACTACTCTTGTTTCCTCCAGATTCTTTTGTGCAGTAAAAAAAAACTCGTGACTTCCAGTTATTACTGTGGTTATTCTACTTTCACTAAGTGGCTTACAGGTATTGCCTCTATAAGCAAGTTACTATTTTTCCAATAACAAGTGCTTATAGCAAGTTTTAAAGTCTAGATCCAACTGGAATGTTTGTGTTGATTTGTTGTATGACTGTTGGTATTTGTGTAATACACTATTTATATCTGAAACAACGTATTTACATTATTTATATGGAGTATAATGTAATCAGTATTTTATTTCAATCTCTGTTGGGTATTTTTCAAGCTATTAAGAACTGCAATTCTGAATATTAACATCAGTAATAATATGTATTTTACATATATATTACCTTGCTAACAAATAGATTTACTTGATACATTTTGTTTAATAGGGTTGGTGAGGGTTCAACCTGCAGATAACACCTTTCTATCACCAACACTACCTTTATTTTTCTTTCAAATAATGATCAGATCAGCATACATGCTTATCAGAGAAAAAAAAACTATGTCCCCATAAATTTACACAATGGTGTGGATCATATGCGTAACAGAATATTTTGCATTTATGTCTGACTGGTTTATGTAGCACTTAGAACACTCCCATGGTAAAATTACATATTGCATAGCTTTACATGGCTTATGCCATGTAAATATGAATAGATGTTCCTTCTTGTATAATAAAAAACACATGCTATGAATAACTAACTAAATTTCATAAAAGACGAGCAACATCAAAAAGCAATATTACAGTTTTCTCCTTCTATTTCCCATTCTGAAACTTAGTTGAGCTGCCTGAATTTTCAACATTGAAATGCATATATGCAGTTTTGATCGTTCACACTTCTTCAGCATCCTGAATATTGCATCATACAGACAAAAACACATTTTGTCAGTATTTATGCATATGACGGGCCTTTTTTTTTTAAAGCAGCCTATTAATATGGATCTTGACCTATTATTTTTAAACAGAAATTCAAATTTCATTGCAGCTACTTATATATCCCTTCTCATGCTCCAAGAGATCCCACTCTTTCTATTGGGAAATCAGATGACCAAATCAGTCTTGTGAATCTGCATCCTCAACAGCTTAAAAAGCCAAATGGCGAAAGAGTTCCTTGAATATACAAACCAGAAATAAGTAAACAGGATTTTTTTTTCCATATTTCAATTTTTAAAGTCTAATAGTGTGGAAAAAAAAGGTCAAATAATTAAAAAAAAAAAAAAAAATCACTCCAGTAATACAGGCTTCTACTCTTCATTTGTAATCTGACATTTTTCATCAACATCTGGGTAATCTTCCAGAATATTCTTCCTCTTAAGGTTTCTCTTGGAATGCTTAGGTAATTTTATGATAATTCACACAGTTTAGTCTGTCAGGTAGTAAACAGCTGGACACAGTTTCACATTGCAATATTCTGGCCACCTTTGCCAAACAGAATCATACACTTACAGAGTCATCTACAAAAACATGTAAACAGAAAAAGATACTATATCTGAAATAGAATCTATAGAATGACTCCATTCCAAAACTGACAGACGTAAGTGAAATTGTAGACACAGTAGTAAGCATTTTAAACAGAACTGGTCAGATATCACCAAAGAACAGCAACCACAGTGCTAACAGCAAAGATCAGAGGGAGTAGGGACAAAATTTGGACAATTACAGACCTTAATCACCCCAATCATATGCAAAGGTTTCCAACAAATACATTTGCTGTTTGCTTTTCTTAAAGGATAAATAAAACTATTTAAAAAATGGAAAACACTTCACTGGACAACATAAGCATATTAAGTCATATACCATTTACCTACAAAATAATCATCTAGAGAAGGAAGACAAAGTGTTCAAAGTATCTGGGCTTCAGTAATGCCCTTACTATAGTGTCACAATGGAAAATTAGTAGTTATAACAGAATGGGATTTGAGCACCGAAAAAGAAGTAACAATGAAAAATGTTTAAAGGTGATGTGAGTACTCAGGAGACATCTTAAGGGTCAGACTGAGTGCATTTATGATGCTGTCACAAATTTAAGGTGTAATAGCTGTATATATTTACAGACTATCAACTCCCAGAAGCTGCAGAAAAATACGTAGAATGAACTGGATTATCTTGGCTACGGGAACAAAATCAACAATAATGTAAAGGCATCATGCACTGGGATTAGCAACATGAAGTTCTGTTAAATGAAAGCTCATCAGTTGATAATGACTAAGAAGAATGAGTAGGAGCACTGCTTCATCAGAGAAAGCCTATAAGCCATTAATGACTTTCTTATGGATGCAGTACAAGTGTCTTTTTACTACATACCAAGTGAGGTGTTCCCAATTAAATAGCATTAAGGATATTTAACCAGACACTGGTGAAATCTCACCTAGAATATCCCAAATCATCCATGTTCAAGAGAGATTAACTCCTTGTGGAAAAGGTAGAGATGAATTACAATGACAGTGGAATACAGGAGGTCACTCTAATTAGTCTTGCAAAAGGGAGGATTGCTATCTGTCAGTATCAAAGAGAATTCCAAGAAGGAAGATGAGCTTCTTACATTAAACATGTACTGCACAGGAAACAAGTGAATATAAACAGACCATAGATAAAGGCAGGCTATGAATTAGAAAATGCCAAGTCACTGAAGTTATAACTCAATTTTCCAGTGACACTTCACTGTTTAGGATTAATCCTCATATATTTTTAAAAGGAATTCTAAAATACAGTGTTTACATTTAAAAGGCACCGATTTTGGTGGCCAAGGTGATAAATCCCAGCCTTTTGCTCACAGGAAGTTAGTCACCTCCAACGATGTAACACCAGTCCATCATCAAAGAATGTAAAGTAAGTATAATAAGAGACAAAACCTTTTTCTATCTTTTTTTAGCTAATTTCTTGGTATGAAACTAATTAGTATGGCCAAATGAAGAAAAATTTCAAGTTTGAACAACACCATTTTATCATTCAAAATAGAATTATTAAAATATCATTTTGAGACAAAGCTGTTTCTTAGAACATGTTTGAAAAAACAAAACTTCATCTGCAGTAATAAATCAAATTAAAATAATCCAAGGAAAAGCAGATACATTAGCCTGATCTGTCCTTTTCACAACACAGCCTTCAGATTGGGTAAAAAGAAGAAAGTTTCCAAGAGGCACCTTAGTGTGCCACCTTCATTTCATTGCAGTAACAAACTTCATATTTTTTTCAGCAACCATGAAGCTTATGTGTACTTACAAAAAAAGGGGAAACACATGTTACATCATACAGCCTTTAATGCTCCTTCAAAGAAACACTTTTCATCACAAGTACTCTATAACCTACTCCTAAATTAATTTTTTTTAAAAGCCTAGGTGAGAGGGATAAGTTACTAACCCAAAGAAATCTCTGCCTTCTAAAAACATACAAACACAGAAGACTTATTCAGAAGTTTCTTAATATATAAAGATCATTTATAAACCTCAGCTAAAACAAAACACCATTATTATACTCACCTTGAGACTCACATTGAGATTCCTAGAAAGTTTATGAGGTATTGCTAACCTAAAGAGGAATAAATTTCCCTGGGGAATAACCCAGAAAAGCTTTATAGTTCAAGTTAGTAAAATTATTCACATAATTCCCATACAGGATTTATTGCTTTCCTCAGAAGTCGTTGAGTCTAAGTATAACTAGAAAGGACAACAGGAAGCTCTTTTGTTCCTGCAACAATCACCACATCATTGGAGCAGAAATGAATTCCTGTGCTTTTGCATAGGGAAAATATACCTGCAAATCATGTCTGATTTTTCATTATTTTATTTGGCTTCGATTGAAATTACTCTCTTCACTAATCAGACAATGTCAGAGAAGTCTTCAGACCATGCATGCATTTCATTCACACATTTTGTTAACAAGAAATATATACCTATGTGACAAGCTAGGAAATGCACAAATAAGTAGTTAAAACTTCTCTAGATATCTCTTGATTCAGACACCATTGAAATCAAGATGACAGTAACTGAAGAAGGTTTAGTACCAGAATTCCACAATTTCGCATATCATGTTCAATAAAGGTCACTAACAGGACAGGATCACTAGAGGTTTCAATTCACATGAACCAAAGGGTAAGTTGCTTTTTTCCATGCCTCTTTCTTTCAGTAGGCATCTGGTAAATGCTTGAAAAATAGCTTTCATTAAGACTAAAACACACAGCTGATAACATTTAGAAAGAATAAAGCAGTACCATTTGAAATGTCAAAGCAATATATGTTTTAAAAGCAAGCAGAGAGAAAGAAAATTGGACTCCTTCTTTCCATAACATGAGAAGCATCTTTTTTATAACAAATTTTCTTCCTTATTCAGGCAGGTTCACAGCAATACTTCTATCACTTCCTACGTCTTTCAAATTTGGATTCTGAGCTGCTGAAATCCCCAAAAAGCTAGTTCATTCTTCATCCAAGCCACCATCTGGAACTTTACGGTTAAAAACGATCCTACAGCTGCAAAACTAGATAAATGCTACAGCTGACACACAATTTGTGAAAATTTGCCACAAAATTACAAAATTAATTTACCTTACATGGGGGTGGGAGGGTGAGAGAGATTCAATAAGGTAAAATTGAACATGAGAATTACCCACAGCAGAAATGGTTCAATTACAGCATGCAGACCATGTTCTGCAAAGCACCAGACGCACCAATAACCTTTTGTTGTATGAGTAGACTCACTGAAATTCATGGGTTACACCACGGTAATACTCCATATTGTTACAAAATGACTTTACATTTGATGCAACTGAAGCATATAGACTTTAAAAAACTAAATTTCTCACTATTATGTTGCAAAATTATCCACTCTGAAAGGAAACATAAGAACTTGAGAACAATCCAGACTCATAACAACTACCAGAGAAGGTAGGCTTTCTCCTACTCAAAGCTTATCACCATAGTATGAAAGGCTTGGGGTGTCTTCTCTTTGTTTGTTTTATATATGCTTAGTTATAGTCTGTTAAGTTAATCCTCCCCAAGCATAGCCTTAACATTAAAAGAAATTTAAAACTAAGAACAAGTACATTTCAACCAAAAGACCAGCAATAAAATCCATTAGACAGAAAATTTTACCAAGTGAATCATGAATACATCTACATAATTAAACTAACCACCATAATAGGTGCGAATAATATTGGTATTCCTACTTCAGACTAAATAAGCAGCATGGGAAGAAGCAAGTAATTCTAAATTCCTGTAGACATTAGTAGAATGTGCACTAGTTTTTCTAGAAAACAATTATTTCTGGTAGGTTAAAAAAAACCCTGAAAGATATTAAAATCTTCAAAAAATTGGCCTTTAACCCTTAATAAATCTTACAATTAGTTGTGAAACATAATTCTAAGTTTGGAATTGCAGTATGGATAAAGCACTTTGTGGCATTCTTCCTCTTATTTCCATTCTTTTTTATCCTTTTTTCAACGTTGTTAAAAAATTTCACACACTACCATCAGAAATAGTGCCAGGAAACATAAGAAATCCCTGTGTTTTGAGAGCATTTCCATAATAATTCCCCTAATAATTCCCATAAATCTGCTTAAACAGTGCTTATATATATATATATAGAGAGAGAGATATAGGCATACTTTTCTCTAGGATTAACATGTATATACTTTGAGAAAACCTTATATAGAGCAATGAACTAAGTTTTTATGTTTCCAAAATCAGAATGAAAGTATTGCAGCAACATTAAAGAACTTTCAAAATAACTAAATTACGGTAATAAGCACCAGTCATGATAATTTGTGTTTGTCTTCTTTTTTTGCTCTATCTACTTTGTGGTAAAAACAGTAAATCTTTGGTTAACAAGGTGCCCTTACAACAATACGCATTGTGTGGAATTTCTGATTTCAGCCTTGGCCTCCTTTGGAGTACCAGGGTAATGTACTGAACACATAGCCAAAGCCATTATACTCCAAACATATACAAAATGATACTGTTTTACAATAAATATGACCTACATAATTAAAGGAAAAAAATATGAAGTCTTGCTTATTATCAGTACATGGTAAAAATTAGTTGAAAGTGACTTACTGATGTAGTATTCTTGCACAATGCTTGTGTAACCATATATTGCAGAATATCCAAAAATTATAATCATAACCACATCTCTGCTGTCCAGCTCTACTATGTGTGCCGAATGACCTTCCACAGCATATTGTTGGCCATGTACAAGTACTGCAGGAGTTCTGGTACTCCATGTTTGACTGGGTATGTTGAAAATCCACAGCTCGTCAGTAACGTTGCCATTGTTGGTTTCAATTTTACCTCCGTACATGTAGATGTCTTCCTGTAAAAATTGGAAGGAAGAAAAAGCAAATAATGGATTACAGAAAGATAACATCTGAACTGCCTATTTCTGTGCTGTGTAGTATTTCATAACTGAACAATCTGATTTAAATCTTCATATTTAATCTTACATTAACCAACTCAATATCAGACACTAATCCCAGACTATGATATTTAAACTAAACCAACAGTGATGATAAGAAGACTATTTCTTTGAAAAATAAACCCAGCCATGAAAATGACACCAAAATGAATTTTAACCGGATTACTTCAAGCAGAAAAACTTTAATTACATGGCTCTTCTAATTCATACTGCAGCATTCTACTTCAAATAAAAACCAAATAAAACAAAACCAAGAACTAAACAAAAAGGATATTATACTGTTTTCTTAAGGAATAGTTCACAGAACTAAAATGTGATTTTCCACACAATCTGTCTATGGGGATTTCATTCAGCACGTGCACAAGATATCACATTTCTTCTTAATAGTAAAGTAACTGAAGTCCTGAGAAAATTTACAGTAATCGGAGCGCAAAGAAAATGGACTGTAAGTGTACAGCATCCTCTTGGGCACATTTGCCAAAATCAAATCACATAGGCAAGAGTATTTAGAGTTTTTTCAAAGGGATGAAAAACAGATTTTCCACTCTTCATCAATCATATACCTCAAACAGCAATGTCATCTGTTTTGATATGTAATGAACGATTTGCTTAAATATTGACTGAAAACAAACCTTACTAAATCTCAGACTTCACCTAGAGTTCCAAATCAAGGCATACAAAGTCATAGCATGTTGGCTTCACAGATTGGCTCAAGGACAGTTTATACAGGGTGGAAAAAACTGTCTCTGGCTCTGAGAATGATTGCTAGGACATACCAGAACCACATACATTCGGCATCGCATCTGCCTGGTGTTGGTACAGTCACCAGTTGTCTTCCATATACTGCAATGTAATATTGCGGGGTTTACCCTAATTCAAGTCTTAGTTGGCTGGAGGAAAAAGAAAAGGAAGCTGCAGACTTACAACATTTGTCAAAGTTTTGCTTGGCATAGAATAACGAGCCTCAGAAAAAGAGACTAAAGAAACTACCTAGTGTAAGAAGTTTGGATCGACCATGCGGAAATTTCAGACTTATTGTACAAAAAGCTGATGGAATCTAAATAGAAATGTAAACTGCATGCTATTATCGTCATACACATCAAGAAAGATGAACTCAATCAGTAGGCGTGCAAAATATAGATGTTTAGAAGAATGACAGTCTACTTGGTCCAACAAAACAAAGGCTTGAGAGGGATATGATGCTATATATACCTACAGTTGATGGCAAACCATAAGAAAAGTCTCCTCGTTACTCAGAGAGATTAGAAAGTAAATAACTGACCATACTGTCTGCTCTATTCAAGAGCACACTTGAGATTTCTGCAAGATTTTCAACTATTTTTTCCTTTTAAAGCATGTAAATATTTCTTGATTTGGAATTTAAATCACTCCTGTTCAGTGATACCAATTAGTTTGGACTGATGGTGCTTAAACAGAAGATGTTCACATCTTTCAGCAGGAATGTCTAGTAGGACTTTTTTTATATATATATATATATATATATATATATATATACGCACACATATATATCTCTGTCTGAACCCATTCTTTTCCTAGGAGATAAAACAACACTTTAAAGAGCTTTGTGAAGACCCACAGAAGCTGTAGGGAGGCTGTGCACTGATCCAAGGGAGAAGCTTGAACAAATATTGCTCTTCTTAAAAGGATTCTATACAGCTCATTCATTACACTGCCACACAGATCTCAAAAGGCAAATCAGCATCACTAACATCGTGGACTATTTATTTCCAAATGCAAATAATAGACAACAGCAGAAAGAGGAAGCTAATTAGGGAGTTGCAGGTGCTGTATAACAGTATTTGAAAAGATTTTTGACATTGAGGAAAGACATTACACACCAAAAAAAAGGGGACCTGAAGAGCTGCATGAACTTTGAAACGATTATTCAGACAGCTGACAGTAAGAAAGTTCAGATAAAAGAACACTTCCGTGAGGAGCAATCTTTATAGATGACACAGCAGATCCTGTACACAAGGCTATTCACAGAGAAAAAGACAAGAAGGTCATGACCACTGCTTTATCAACCACAGAAACAGATTTAACTAAGCTTCACTTAGGGCTATTTCTGAGATTAAGAAGCTCCTAGTGCTGCTGAAAAACACTTTACAAGTTCGCAATGATCAGCTGAACATGGAGCAAGAAAGGCTTACAAGACCAAAGCCAGCACAAGAAATATAAAGTTGTAAAAAAAGTTAGATGTATATTTAGATAGGACAAAAACTCAACATCCTAGGCACATAAAGGATGACATCTATCTGGAAAGCCTCATCAGGAAGAGATTGTAGGAAGGATACAAATGCAAATAGACCTAGGTAGCCTAAAGATTGTGAAAGAAAATAAATAATCTCCTTATAAACTTACTTACAAACTATGTATAAATCACTGTATATGCTAAAGCTGGGTTTTTTTACAAACACAATTTCAAGAGTTCTAGAAGTGATGACCTCTAAATGAGTAAAGCACACTAGACAACTG
The DNA here is from genome assembly GCA_013401255.1 of Urocolius indicus. Taxonomy (NCBI): domain Eukaryota; kingdom Metazoa; phylum Chordata; class Aves; order Coliiformes; family Coliidae; genus Urocolius; species Urocolius indicus. Next base: position 968,490 of record WBNH01007270.1, read on the forward strand.
TTTATAAAAAGATAGCATACTGCAACAGGAATGAGATGAGAAATGACAATAAAAAAGTGTTAAACAGAGTCATTGTGAAATTAGTGAGGAAAAAGTGTCAAGAATCCAGCCCAGATGGAAGATGTCAAAAATTGTACTAGTCAGCCTGGAGGAGGGTCAAGACCAAGAAACCAACTATTCAAGGAACAGTTATACAAAATGACAAGTAGACAAGAACCAAGAAGATTCTAGACCGTCCACACATTAATTTTTAAGGTTTCATACCTTGTGCCAAAAGCAACTCTTTTTGACACAGTGGCACATAGTGAAGGTGAGAATTTACTCAATAAACTAACCTTCNAAATCACTGTATATGCTAAAGCTGAGTTTTTTTACAAACACAATAAACAATTTCAAGAGTTCTAGAAGTGATGACCTCTAAATGAGTAAAGCACACTAGACAACTGTTTATAAAAAGATAGCATACTGCAACAGGAATGAGATGAGAAATGACAATAAAAAAGTGTTAAACAGAGTCATTGTGAAATTAGTGAGGAAAAAGTGTCAAGAATCCAGCCCAGATGGAAGATGTCAAAAATTGTACTAGTCAGCCTGGAGGAGGGTCAAGACCAAGAAACCAACTATTCAAGGAACAGTTATACAAAATGACAAGTAGACAAGAACCAAGAAGATTCTAGACCGTCCACACATTAATTTTTAAGGTTTCATACCTTGTGCCAAAAGCAACTCTTTTTGACACAGTGGCACATAGTGAAGGTGAGAATTTACTCAATAAACTAACCTTCATCATTTTAGACAGATTACTTAACATAAATAAAATTATTTAACAAGTCAGAGAAATCTTTAAAGACCATGTGCTTTTTTGTTGAAAACTTCATATAAACATTACCATATCTAAGTCAAAATACACAAAAACTACGCTACTACACTATATATTGAACTTGTAGTTCAGAGTTCCTGCTCAGTAGGGAATTCCAGCAAAAATGAGAAATTTCTTGCTGTAAACTGAGCAGGTAGTCAGTTTGCTCATTCATGACATTCCCACCTACAGATCACATCAGTTTGTTTGTTGGCAACTGTTCATCTCCCTGTAAGTGAGTAATCACAAATTAACATGGTGCTTTGTGTATTTGAAGTTTCGTAAAATCTGATACAGCAAGTCACAGAATTTCCACAAATTAGGTAAATTCAGTGCTTCTTTTTAATAGACACAAAGAGTTAAAAAATTGCAAAAAAATGATGAGTGATACAGTGTGCTTCAGCTACTCACTTCCTGACTTTCAAGGCTATGTACTTGGTAATTCCTGAAAAATCATGCCCCAACAACATTACCTCGCTTTTGCACTTCAGTTTTATCAAGATATCAAATCCCTTTACAGAAGTGCATTTTACAGTGAGAAGAAAACTGAAACAAAGCAAAGAAGTTACTCAACAGGATCACCAGAAGAGCAAGCAAGAGCATCCACTTGTTTGGTAAGACCCCATCAACACAAAACAGCAGAGTAACTCTTACATAGTTTACACTGAATCCTGAATAAACAGATGGTCACTGTTCATTCCTTTGACCTTGCACAGGCTCACTTCCTACATCATATCTCACAGTTAATATTTATTTTACAATTCATACAAAGGCAGTAATTCAAGATTTTTTAAAACTTCTCATTCTTATTCTTTAGTCTTTGCAATTTTTCTTTTTCCTTAAAAGAACAATGCTTATCAGTACTGACTCTACCTGGGAACACTACACTGTTATGCAAATCCTGCCTGCATTCCAAATCTTATCTTTTTTGCCACAAAGAAAAAAAAATGTTAAGGAAATGCAATAAGGGAGCAATTTATAATCCATTTCTAATGAATTGGAAGTTAATAATGTTAAAATAGGCACATAATTTTCTTTCTGTATTTCTTAATTGTATCACGGTTATACAGAAAAGTTTGTCTCTCTGAAATCAGTTTTCTGCCTTGAATCTTACATAAATTAAATCTGTTCCTGAAAGTTAGGCCAAAGAGATAGTACTTAAAAGCTACATGAAGGACAGTCATTGTCCACTTACACTAAATAGGACGATCAATTTGTTTTCCTCAAATAGACTGTAGTCATGCATTAGTATATGAATTAACTCTATGCAAACTGACAGGACTCAAAAATTCATCATAACATTTGTTCTCTATACTTACCTGGAATAGTTAGTCAAATTTGCACACCATGAATAAACTTCTGGAATTTTTTTTCCATGACAAAATATATGTAAGATTCATAAAATTATCTGGCAATAACTTATCCATCACAAACCTATTTTCTGTATTCCATACATACCCACTGGTTTAGGACACTTCAATACCCCCCTCTTTCTTCCCTAGACCATTACCTCCTATAATAAGGTAACAACATCAAGAACATTCTTTTATGTGTTCTATTAAAAGAAAAACAAAATAGTAATAATTAGCAGCCTCTCTACTCAATCCCATAATCTTCCCATTAGGTCAAGACTAACAGACTGGAAAGCAGTCTTTGCTTAACTCTTCCTTTTGCAGTCTGCTTTATTATTCTCAGCTTTTTGTAGAACTATATCCTCACTGAACAAGAACCTGAGTGAGAACTTGCTAAGTTAACACAAGAAGCATAGTTTAACCTAAGTTTCCCACTTAACTGAAGAGCAGTTCTGATTAGGCTTTTATCTAGTTTACTTCCAAAAAGTGTATGACAAATCATCTTACCTACTCATCTCATACACTTCTGAGGTCTGCAGATCAGAGAACAAGTTGTACATAAGATGTAATGGAAAGTCACAAAATAATAAGACTATGCCACTTCGTGAGGCAATCTGCTAATAATTATTAAAAGAAGAGTTTGAAAATGCTTTGATATTCCTAGTGTTGTTCCAATACTGCAACAGTCAACAAAAATAGGCATTAAAAGAGTAACAATAATTAATTGGTGAAGGATTATCCCATTCCTACTAAAACAGAAAATAATATTTACTTTTTTGTTAACACTAGATTTTGACTAGACTAATCAAAAATACCAGAAGATACATATATAAATCCAACATCAATATAAAATAATTTGGAAAAGCAACCCAAACAATATGTTTTTTCAATAAAGTTTTTAAATTGAGAGTAGCCTTCATAAAACTCAAATGAGTCAAATTAAATTTTACTATTTATAAAATGGTCTGTATACATCTTGACAATTACTGCTGCCTCAGCCTGCCCGTTTGCTTCATTCCTATTGCAGTCTCAAAGGAAATGACTCTCAGTGCCCAATCATCTGTCCACGGTCTTGGAACCACTAGTAAGTTTAATTACTAGGCCAAATTCTGTTGTATAATCAAAAGCTTTCTACCAAGCAAACTCCTAACAGTGACAAGATAAACATCTTGCATACAACTCCCTTTCTACTTCATTCCAGGCATTTAGTATTTTTCAGTTTACTGTGTAGCTCCCTATCTAGTCATCCAAAGCCATGGGTACCTACTTTAAAAACACCACAAGTAATTTCCTCCACTCTCTCTATAATCCCATTTCTTATGTGTATTATTTTCAAGTATGCTGACATTTTTTAGTATCAAGATGCCAGGAACTATATACAACCTTTGAAACACAGGAGAACCAATTGCTAACAGAGACAGGTAGCAACTTGCCAATAATCAGTCTGAAGAGGCACTGAAGGTAATGCTAACAGTTTAGTTGGTCTAAAAGCAAGAACACTTTTATACTCTCTCTCCTATAAACACATAAAAAGTCTTAGTCACTTGTCATAACTATACATCAGTAGAAGTCTTCTGATCTTTTTTTCTGCAGAACAAAGAAGTACAGCACTTCAATTTTAACTAAAGCAGCTTTCTGGGGGAAATGGGCACAGTAACTTATTTCATTCTCCACAGAATCAATTATATAGCTTCAATTTACCTTGTGCCACGATCAGGTAGTACTAGCTCTGTGCTCTCACTCCAGTCTAGTGCTAGGCTTTGAAATCTCAGGAGCTCAAGTCAAAAACTTAATCTAATTTTTTTCCTCTGTGGATATTTTTTCTCTCAACTGTAAAGGAAATGTTACCCAGTGACTAGAACACATCTCCAAACACAGCTCAAAGCTGCCATCTCTAGGTATTGTGTTCTACTACATATCACATTATTTTTCTGTTTTTCAAGACACTAAACATCTGAAACAAAAAACTTCACAAGTGTATCCTAATAAGTTAACTTAAGCATTTCTTGTAAATGCATGAAATTTTCTCTTGAAGATTCTTCAGCTTACATGATCGGCACCTTTTGGCCCACTTAGTTTTTGATGTTTGACATAATCACCAGTACAAGTAACAAATTAAAGTAATTATTTGACCTGAGTGGTACTGTGTTCATTATTAGTGAATTCTAATTACTAATTAACAAATATCTGACAACAGCAACAGCTTTCTTCACTACTCACTTGCCCATAGCTTTCATCAATATTAACAAGAACCACATTTCCTCACTTAGATCCAAATGATCACTGAATTAACATAGGCCTATTACATTTCATATTTTCTGGTGAAAGTGTCTCAAAAATGGTTACACTTTACTCTGGAATATCTCAAGAAAAATATTATCACTGTCAAATGAAAAGGTTAAATGGTATTTTAAGCCTTTATTCTGAACTGCTAAATGATACATTACTTGAATGTTTCCCAGCTAAAAGATCCACACTCTACAAGAACTGTAATAACCAAAGACACCGGTCAGAAAGATCTGACCTTTCAAAGAACAGATAATACATTAGTAATGACTCAGGAAACTGATGAGAAGAAAAGCAATTTTTGAGTTGATGCTGGCACATGTACTGAGTCTAGTTCATACTGCTACTGAAAAACACCTGTAAAATACTAACACTCCATGTACAGATAGAACATCTCTGGAAGAGCAACGGATGCTAGGAAAAGGGCAAAACAAAGCAAAAAAATCCACTCACGCTTTCAATTCTGCATATTCAAAAGGACCGCTAGACAGTTTCATAGACTCACAGAATGGTTTGGGTTAAACCATAAAGTATAGTTCCAATCTCCCTTCCATGGGCAAAGACACCTTACACTAGACCAGGTTGCTCCCAACTCCACTCAGCCTGGCCTTGAATGCTTCCAGGGATGGGGCATCCACAGCCTCTGTGGACAACCTTTTCTAGTACCTCACTGTCCTCATAGTAAGAAATTGTTCCTAACACCTAATCTAAATCTACCCTCTTTCAGTTTGAGACCATTGTCCCATGTCCCATCTCTACATGACCTTGTGAAAGCCCCTCTGACTTTCCTGTAGGCGCCTTGAACTATTGGAAACACAAAAGGAAGAATGTTTCTTTTAAAATAATATATATAAAAGGTACAATTAAAAGGATAAAATCTTCAATGACAATATCAAAACATTTTAAGGACTTCTGCCTACTTCACATGAATGCTTGTTACTAAAAAAAAAAATTATTAAATCCTATTACAAATAACAAAAGAAATAAAGCTTAATGAGATGATAAAGGAGACTGTTAGAAGAAAAAGTATAGTTCAAAACTAAAGGTTAAAAAAACTCCAGCATGTTAAAATGCAGAGAAATATAGGCAAGTCATTAAAAAGTTTAATGAGCTGCCTGCCAAATTATATTTAAAGCACTAATACATCACTTCTCAAATGCATTAGAAAAATAGCCAACTAGATAATCTGTGATGCAAGTCTGAAGGTGTATTTTAAGAAGAAAAATCTACAGTAATAAAAATGTATTTAATTTTCCCATGTGAGCTCTTCATGGTAGATTTCACAGGTATTTCCATAGCAGAAATCAATAACAGAATGTTAAAGTGAAAAAACAAAGACCAAAACTGGCAAAACAATCAGTAACAAACCACCAGGATCAGTTTTGAAGTCATTTAGGAACAAAAGAGCTGACCCTTGTCTGCAATGTGTAAATTCCTCCTTAGAAATGTGTCAGTACCAAGACTAAAAAGCAACAGGCAGAAAGGAAAGAACACAGTAAGACAGACACACTGAGGAAAAGCCTAAAAACTTTTTAAAAGGGAAGTTCTATCTTACAAATACTTGTATTTTCCTGAAAGCATCAAAGGTCTGATTAACACAGTCACCTGGAATTTCCAAAAGATGCTTGATAATGTTCATGTCAAAGAAAATAGTATGCTCTATGCCAAGCAAGATAGATAACAGAAGGCTAAATAATTAAATAAAGTTTTTTGGGGGCAAAAAAGTTTACTTTTTTATGAGAAGATATCCTTAGTGGTGTCCCACAGAGACTTTCAGTGGGGATTTGTTTATTCAACATACTGAAAAACAATCTGTTACAGGGATGAATGGAAAAACGACAGTGTTTTTCAACAATACCATGTTTCTCAAAGTAGCTAGAACAATGGTCAAAAGCAAAGAATTGAAGAAACATCTTACAAGACTGAATATCCAATGCAACAATGAATAAAAGGGTAAATAAATGTTCCCAGATGTAAACATGATGTGATGCATACACATTGAAAAAAATGGAGTCTGTACGTATGGTGGTGGGTTTTCAATTGACCAGAATGAGATCTGGAGGTTATAATATAGTTCTGTGAAAATACCAGTTTAAAACCAACAGCAGATTTTCAAAAAGCTACAAAAACATTAAAAGAAAAAAATTAGACATTTCTATGACATGGAGCACTGAGGTACAAGTACACTAAAGTCTGTAATTTGCCCTATCTCAGAGGGGATATAATAGAACTGGAAAAGGTACAAGCAATGAAACAACAATGATCTAAGGTATGAAATAGCTTCTTTCTAGAAGATAATTAAATGCAAGGAATTTTTTGCACAAAAAAGAAATTCTCGAGAGACTATACCATGGACTTATAGAAGATCATGAGTGGTACAGAGAAAATAAATGGGGAATAGTATAAGTAAGGATTATCAAAATTAAACCAGCTAGTATCAGTTTCCTAAAAGGTGGTGTTTCTTCACAAAGTATTCTGAAATTCTTAGACACAGGATGGTATTAATCCTAAAGTAAAGGTATGGGCCAAATATTCAGAAAAAATAAAAAACATAGATTCATAATCTTTCCACAGAAAATACTATCTTATCTTCAACAATCCCAGCTGCAGACTGAGATAACATTCTGAAGAAAATTCTATATGTTTTTGTCACTTTTTTCCTATATTCTTCCCTAGGCTTTCACTGCTCTCCATTATTCAAGATATTATCAGGCTAGAAGAACACTCTGGTCTAACTTGACACAATCTTTTCTGTTCTTCCCAACTGCAAGTGTCTAATGCAAATAAAGTTTGTGATACAGATTTTGTATTACTCTATCCCAGCCATCACCTGCACAAGGCTAAACCATGCCCTGTGTTCACTGCTGATCTGTTGTATTTTGGAAATATAAATAACACCAGACAAAAATTTACAAATGAACAAAAAGCAATTAAAAAGAAAAGCTGTTCTCTGTCTCTGTATTATATCAGTACACAGATTTTTTTTTTTTTCCAATGAAATAAGCCTCTGAAATTGTTTTCATTAAAGCAGTATGCAGACGATGTGATACCCATATGCAAAACTGCCAGTAGTTTGTATTTATTTGAACTTAACGGTAAAACAATGATATAGTACAATAGTTGCTTCTGCTCTGGTTCTATACTAAGACAGATTAAAAAAATAATAATGCATGCTGTCACAGCCTTCAGGACATTAACAGGTATAAACAGCCCTGGCCAGCTTCACCCAGAGCTCAGCCATGGAGCCTCCATCCCTGCCCGCCTGTTAGATGGACCCACATTTGTCTCCTGAATGGAGGCATTCATTGTAGACCTCTCTCCAGTTCTCCCTCTGGCCCTGTCTCCTTGTGTTCCTAATTGGGCTCCCTGAATAATCCCTGAACCTGCGATTGCCAAAGGAATCAAATTATCCTCAAAAGCCAAGCCTGCTGCTGCCCACACTAGAGTCACGCTTGGCTCCCAGCTCACCTGCTCTTACCACAGTTCCAATCACACCAGTGCCCATTTATCAGCAGGTTTAGTTCTGGGGGTTTAGGGTCAGCTAATAAGTGACTTAAATCTATTGCACAACCTTTGTTCCAAAAAACGTACAATACGTCTAAGCATTGAAGAAGACACCAATACAAAATGTTGAGACAAAAAAATCAAATTATCCTCAAAAATCTATGTTCATGGTGAATCATTTTTTAAGATCACTAGCAGCACACACAAAGAAATTAGTTAAATAAGACACTAAAGAGTCCAAACCTGATACAAAGCAAGAGTGTGTCCATATCTCTGCAGTGGCCCTTTGGATACAGGGACTACATTCCATATACTGCTTTCCAAGTTGTAGCTAAAAAAGAAATAGAAAAGTAAACATATCCTACCTGCAGAGGAATAAAGGGTGTTGTATGTTCAAACCAACTTCTGTCTAGCAGGCTTGATCACTCATTGTTTACCTGACATGGTTATTTCTATAGCAGCAGTAACATGATCAATTTTAACCATTACAATAGCATACTGACTTGTGATCATGTACTAAACATACAACAAATAAAACAAGAACAGCTCTTTCAGGGACCCATCAATAATCTCAGAAAATGAGAATGCGATAAAATTCACCAGACTTATAAGAAAGTTATGAAAACAAGTTGCTAAGCTCACTGTTATCAGACACTTTTAAAAAAAAGAAAAGAGAAAACAACCCTAAACTTCTTATGTCACAGTCTTTTGCACTACTTTGAAGAATTGTTGAGCACCCTTGCAGCTACATGGTTAATTTTCATTTCCATTACATTTTCATTAACAATATATTAATTAACAAAGAACAAGATGGAACACAGACGTAGAAAACAAAACCACCAAAAATGACAAGATTTGTTTTGGATGACCACAAACACAGAAGAAAAGACAGACAAAAATAGAAGAAATAAACATGCTAAGAAATATATCCTAACACTTGCATTTGACACATTTAAGGCCTCTACACATATACAAGTTATCACCTAAATCAGCTGCTTCAACTTTGTTTTCAATAGTTGGTCAAACACACATGCACACAAACTGTCATAAAGTAGCAAAATACAAATGACCTGCCTAACCATACTGGCTTGGAACCAACAGGCTAAGTGCATGCATTAAACACTAGTCTCCTATAATTACAAATTAACTTCAATAATGCATATAGCATTCTAGATGTGCTGTCTGAAAATACCAAGATATGGATTTCTCCAGACACATTTTTTATCTTTTGCAAAAACATATAGCAACAGTTTTCACAGAACTGAAGAAATTATGTATCAGTATCACTTACTGTTTGATGCTATCCATGTTTTCACCTTTTTCAATCATAAGAAAATTACAAGCAGAAAACAAGACCACTAGTAAAGAATCTAAAATATTTAAACATATAAATTGCAGGATACAGGCTACCTCCCTGGTAAGATCTCTTTTCCCTAAGCCACATCAGAAAGGTTATGACAAAGGAGAAATCACTTACTTCAGCACCATTTGGAATGAACTGTAATTAAAAGTGTATCCACCAATCACCCACATAAATTTGCCGTGTAGGACTGCCTTGTGGGAAGCCCGGCCCACAGAAGGGCTGAATGGCTTTACATTTGGTAGAATCCAGTAAGACTCCGTGGAGGGAACGTTCAAGGAACAATCTGGACCTGTTTTGTAAACAAATGTGCAATTTGTACAATCTGTTAGACAGGAATGTTAAAGCCAATAAAGCAGAAACAGGGGAGGCTTAATTATAGATGTCAGGATTGCTCATTCTGATAAAATACAGTATACACTTTTATGTTTAACAGATGCTCAGTGAAAAAAAAAATAAGGCATGTCAGTGAAATTGAAAGCACTAGATTAGCTCAAATAATAATGATCCATTTCTGCCTCCTTCTCAGAAAACATACTGTATGAGTAACAAATTGAAAGAAAGGCATAATGCATCATATTCTTAGATGCTGTATAGGTCTAAAACATGTAGCACAATAGACACTGCATGTTACCACTGGAAGAAAAGTATACTGTATTTGAACTAACCAAAGGAGGATTATATTGAAGCAAATGGCATTACAGTAAACTGAGGTGGAATATAGATTATATTAATACTCAGGGGGTAAAAAAATGCACTTTGCCAATGCATTTCTGCATTATCTTTCAATAGTAAAATACACTGCTAAAGTGCTTTCTATAAAGAACAATTTTAATATTCACAAAGCCACCAAAACCCACAACTATGAATTATTTTTAATGGAACTTATCCAATAATTTTGATAAATAAAGTGAGGAAAAAAGTGTCATTTTAAGATACAGAACTACTAAAATTATGAAGAGCAGAAATATTTATTTACACTTTATTTGTTCTGTTATAACCAAAGTCTAATTTCATCTTTAGCTTATGATCTAGATATTGGAAGGGCTTTCAAATCTAGTTTTTTAAAACCTGAACACATCCAGAACTTTGCTTAAAATAATTAATTTCAAAAGACAGCATATGCACTACTTAACTCTTTACAGTGACTGTACATCATTATTGACTGATTTCATTTCTACCTGGGAAACACTGAATTTCTAGGACACCAATGTGTTCTACTGTAAGCATTTTCAACCATGGAATTCAGAGTTTTGTCATCGGTGATGGCATACAGATGTTGTATGACACCTACATTATATCTCTAATTTGATGCTGATAATATAAGGCAATATTATCCCCTTCTCAGCCTGCCTAACAAGGAGAAATCCTCCCCTCAAGCTACTTAAATACCAAAGCTGTTGAAGTCAGACAAATAGTCTCTTAACTAACTATTACAGGTCAGTAGCAAAATCTCACCTTAGGATAAGTCATGAAAATATCACATCAACACTCAACACTGGTCAAACATCCAAATCACGTTAGGAATAGAGAACACTGTTACCTGACTGTATAAGTCAATGATTTGCCTGCACTTAGAAAACTGTGTGCTCTACCCATAGAGCTGGAGGCTGCTTACATGAGAGTAATAAGTTTCTTCAAAGGAATTAAATGGCTTCTGTAACTGTACTACTGAGTTGGCTAAGGCTTTTTCACTTGCAAAAAAAGTAGTAGAGAATGATAAATGTCTATAAAATAAGAGACGTAGAGATGGTGGATGTGATAAGTCCACAGTGTCTCTGAATACAAGAACCAAGACTTAGCAAATGCTGCCTGAAGAAGCAACATTCAAACAAACAACAGGAGGTAGTTCCTCATGGAAATAAAGTATCAGAACTCACTGGCAAGGATGCTGTCCTAACAAAGGATGCTCTGGATGTCAAGGTTTATTGAAGTTAGGGAAAGACCAGACAAGTATTTAGAAAAGAGAGATGTTGAAGTTTAATAAATAAATTCAGTAAGTAAGTGACATCAAATTCATCATTTTCACACGTTCAGGGCTCAAGGATGGACTGCAGATTACATTTTTTCAATGCATATTACAATTTTTTGAGCAGCTTGTTACAATTACTTCTTATACACAACAATAAGGCACCTAATCTATATACCTAACCAGCTGGTAACTTTTCTTAGTGCTCCATAGAGGAATGACATCCACTTCTAGCCAAATCATCTTCCATTTGGTAAATGATGGAGACACTCAATTTCTATTGTTCGTTAATACCTTCTCCCCAGAAAAGATTAATAGTGTTTGAATGAGGCATAATGAGAGTATGAACAATTCAGTATATTATTTCTTAAGCATTAATAATAGATATGGTAATAGAATTTCAACCTCAGCAAGATTCTGATAGGCTAAATTCCTGGAGGAATACTCAATTTGAATCTAAAAGTGTTTAAAAATGAACGATTGATTAATTATTCTTTGATGAAGGAAGAGTTTGAAGTTATGAAAACAGTGCCTCCTGACAGAAAATTTTATAAAAAACACATTAATAGCTTTTCTTATGGTCATCGCCCTTGCACAGAAATGTAGTGGGCAACAGTGTCCCCATGTGGCAACTCATGAATAAAACACAAACTACTCGAGTGCCAGTTGATTTTTAAGTTTTCATTTCTGGAGATGGGGAATCACATGATGTCGTACAGTGAATCAAAACATACTTAAATGAGACTGGCTGTATTAAAATGAGAAAAAAGAAAAAAAAGAGAAAATTAACTATGGAAAAAACCTTAACAGTGCTGCTAACCACATCAGGGATTGGCAGACTGTCACAGGTAGCTTCTTCATGGCCTCAGCATGAAGTAATAGGAAATGACAGGAAAGCTGAGATAGAGCAGAGAAATACCATGTACCCAGATCTTGCTCTGACACAGAGGAAGGACACGTTCTAAGGAAACACATCAGAACTCAGGTGCATGACAGCAGCAGGTTCTCCTCAAAGAATACATCAATACCCTGTGCATGCTGCACACGTGCTTTAAAGTGACATTGACTTGACATTGCCACCAGATGACACACCTCTGGTCTCCTCTCACTGTGTAGTCTTCAGTTATCATCACTACAGGCACTAATTTTCACACAACTACACCGAAGACACAACAAGGGAATGCATCCAGGTTAAAAATTGCTTTTATTTTCAGTCAGGCTCGTTTTTAATCTGTATGCATATTCTTTGTATGTTCCACCTTTCCCTCATATACATGGTTGTGCCAACACAAGTTATACTGCATGGCTAGAACTGCCTCTTCAGTGAAAGCATCAAATATTCACAGACTTACCACAGTATGTATCAATCAGTATAAAATTGGAATATATAGTTGAAAAAAAAAAAAACAAAGCAATAGAATAACACTGACTTCTACTGAAACATCATTTAAAGAGTAAATGCTTTTATGTGGCTATTGCCTTAAAGGCAAGCTAAAAGTAGGACTCGCAAATATCATTGACAGATTTGCCTACTTCAATAGATGTACCACGAAATATCATCATTATTTCTGCATAAATACGTATTCTCCTCAGAAACATCATACTCACTAAGTACATGCCTTTCGTGCAACAGAGCATTACAGTTACAGTACAAAGAAAAAGTACATTTTATTATTTTCTATGCAAATATGATTTTTCTCCATTTATTTAAACACTTCTTTCTTATTTTCCTAACGTGTTGCTCCAGGGGAAAAAATAAAGCATCTATTTTTAAAGACACTAATCAACTTCATAAATCTGAAGTGGAAGTTAATTACATTATCCTCAAAGACTGGAAAAAAATTATATAGGTTTGAAAAAGTGATTTATCCACACAGCACAAGAGAAAGAATCTAGTTTCTGTTTATTGAGGCTTTTCATGAACTGCCAAGGTAACAATTTGTTCCAGTAGTTCAAGTTATAAGATCGATTTCCACCTAATAAGAAAACATCACCTACTGTCTTCAACCCTAATCTGTTGAAGAGAAATGTCACCATCCTCTTTTTCATATTATCTAAATGCTTTGATAAGATTAAGTATTTGTTATTTATTCTGTGTGTTTGATATGTGACATTCTTGCTTTAACATAATTTGTCAACCACCACAAATACAAACCAAATATCACTCTTTTCAAGTACCCAATAAAATCTTAATGTGATAATGAATTTGATATGATGAAAAATATTTTTGATTAAACAGAACATATCTGAATATACTTTCAATAAAAATTGTATTGGAAGTTTTACCGAGCAGTAAACCATCTTTCTTATAGGAAAGTGATGAGATAGTAGCTACACAGATACACAAAGTTGCTGTGTAAATGAAATGAGAAAGGTTTTTCAGAAATGGCTCATCAGCTTTCTGATAGGAGGTGTATTCATGTCTCCCTACACTGCCACAGCACACCTCCACAACATCTATATGGGATATCATTATTTCCCCTTTCCTGCCAACAGTTTTGCTCTAAAAGGGACTTAATGGTAGGCAGATAGATTCCAGACAGGTCTCCAGCTAAAGCAGCATGATAGCACAATCTGTGCCAGGACTCAGCCTCCTCCATGAATGAAACAGTCAGAAAACTTAATGTACACAAGCTGATGCGGTTCTTGAAATGCCATCTGGTTGCTATTATTCATTCCCATTTCTTTCCTGAGCCAGGAAGAGAGGATCATCCAAGGGCAATTTGGCCTTGGGGAATCTGCAGGGTCAATCTGAGCAGGTCAGCCACAAGGGTTCTTCAGAGTCCTTCAGGCTCTTCAGGAGACACTGCCTGAGTTTTATCATCTTAATATTGAACAAAAGTTCTGGGTTTTTCTTAGTTTTTAAAAGAAACAGGGACTTTTCAGATTATCAGTAGCCGACAGTACTCATTGGATTAGAAATTTTGAGACTTCAGCTAATGCCAGCAGGAAATCAAGCTCTAGTATCTCTGCTAACAACTTTCAGAAAACTTCACAGCTCTAACAGTCAATAGCCTCCTTCCAGTGTTCAAACAGCTGTCCTGTCTCCACATCCTACAAATGTTTATAAACAAGACCATTGCCCCTTCCTCACTTAAAGATTCTAAAATTCTCAACACTCTTAGTTCCAAAATGTATGAGTTTACAATTTATACTGAAGCAAGTACATCCCACGTATTACTTCATGTATGAATATACAATTTATACCGAAGTAATTACATCCCATATATTACTTCAACCCTTTTTTTGCAGGATATTCTGGTCCTCCTTTATATTGAAGTAATTCCCACCTTTGCACTACCAGATTTCATTATCAGGTTTAGGAGGAGATTATAAAAATTATATAATGACATCAGTCTATAAGTAGTGCTGTTATCTTTCTATCCTAACTTACTTGCTCAGCACACTCACAGACATTCCACAATTAAGAAGCTGTGTTCCCTTTATATAGACCCTGACTGCAGTTTCAATGATGTCCTATCAGCAAATGCCAAGATTCTGATAAAATATATTGCATTTTCTTGTCACTTTTCTTACAAGCCATTTTAGAGAGAGCTACATTGATAAATCCACATTTCAACTGTTTTCCTATCCAATTATCACATGTTTAATTAATTCTTTCCTCAAGTTATGGTCTAGATCTTCATGCACCACTGAAATCAAGCCATCAAGTTTTGAACTGCCTGAAGCCCTTTCTTCTTACTCTTAACCAAAAGTGCTATAGATATTAAGGGAAGATACTAAATTTAGTTCGGAGGAATAAGCACTAACTATCCCCTTGTTATGTTCAGGACCTAGTACTGCATTTGTTCATTAGTTTTATCAAGAGCTTGCACATTCTACCTTGCTACATTTATGTGCATGCATTTTAAATAAATATTTAGAAGGTACTAGATTTATTTTAAATGGAGAAGAAAAAGGGCATTTTTCATTAAAACTCATAAATAGTAGGGGATTGCCTTCCTAAATCTAAGCCTAATTGCACATAAGGAGCATTATCAACCACTTCAATGCAGCCAAACATTTATTGAAATGAGTCCAATAAATTCCACTGAAGTTGCTTTTGCTAATCGCCCGATGATAACACAAAGGTATTTTAAATTGAACTTGGTTCTCCGTTTCCTTCTTTTGCATTAAGGATATTTAAATTTCTCACAATTAATTTCCAGTTATGACAGCTGTATTTTCTTTAAAAACTGCACAAAGTCCTCTAAGAATGCCTGACAAAGTAATGAATCCAATCTGAACACAGAAGAACGTGTTTCCAGTATACATGAAACAAGCATGTTAAGCCAGTTCCGTCCTATGAATACTGTATAAGGAAAAATTCCTTTGACAGCTCTCATTTCTAGGACACACATAATCAAGTTTACAAATATGGAGTGCAGAAATTGGCCTTTAACTTAAAATTGGAGGTTGCGGGTTTATGTGCATATATAGTATTAATGCACATATATTCAACAGGACATCTCTCAGACTCCACAACTGCAATTTCCTCTGACTGAATTGATACTCGGCCAGAACACATGAAAAGCAAAATTTAGACAAAAAGGGCATTATGATAGGGCTGAACACTTACAAGACACCTGCTTTTCATTTCTTTTTTTTTTTTCAAAATCAGGTTTGATCAAAGCAAATGTTACATCACAGGTTCTCTTCTCTGAAAATGTGTACTTGTATGCTTTTTGTTCAAGAACATCTGGGCACAACAGGCCAAAATGTCACATTTCAGACCTCTCAGCATTTGGCACAAGCTCTTTCCAATGTTGCATTTCAACTGCCACAGCTTGAGCTCACATCTTGAACCTTCTCCATTGGTTTCAATAAACCACCACAACACAAGTACAGCTTTGCAAAATCTCAGCCCTGAGGAACAAGGCAGGCGAAACAAGCGAATATGACCACAAAGCCTTCCACTAAAGCAGTGGGAAAAACCCAACTTTAGTTCTTTCAGGATAATCTAGGTGTAGACACACATTGACACAGTATCTCTGGCCATATTCAAGATGCTGTTAGAGTAAATGGTCTAGTAACAAGGCGAGGCAAAATACTGCATTTTACACTGCAGTAGTCAGAACACTCCTTTTATACTTCCATTGTTTACTTTTCACCATACATTAAGGCTGAGTTTTCCCTGAAGAGATGTTATAAAATTCAAGCTGCCTGAATTGCTAGTAGATGTATTTCAAAGTTAATTAGTTGAATTTCAGAACCTGGCCTTCTACTAGGAGCAGATCTGTAGGGAGGAACAACTAACTACATACATTCCAGAATTTTTATTAGTGTTTTAACTTTGGACTAGATCTGATCCCTAGGTCTCAATATGCCTGTTAATGGCTAGTGTGTATTACATGCTCATCTTCTAGTGTAGCTTCATCTAGGAATCATAAAAACTAATGCAGTTCCTGTGCTTTCAAACAACCTCACAATGCAGTCCAAAACACAGTACACATAGATGATCAGATTTGCTTCAGAGGTATGTTACTGGTCCTCTTAAAGACTAATAGAAACATACCCTGTATTTTCTACCTAGTAGATCCCCTTTTTGCTTGAAGTACCAATAAAGTTTCTCTTAAATTCAACAGTCTTTAACTCTTTTTTCTAACTGTCCCCAGTATGAAAGGTAAAGGCACCACATCACACAGGACAAAGGGAGAGGAAGCATAACATGCCCATGCAGTAGCTGTCAGTGAGGAAAGCACTAAGCATTAGTCAATACCAACTTCTTAATCTGACCACCAACAAGATCGTTTCCTAGTGAGTGTATCAATTTGATGTGGGACTTGAGTTCCTGCATTTGCAACTCTTCCTGAAGTGCTGATCCACAAATCAGGCACTAAAATCAAATGCCTACCACAGAGTGTCCTGGGTTTGGCCAGCATCGAGTTAACTCTCCCCGGCTGCTGCTTCTGAGGCAGCTCAGACTCCTTCATACACTGCCAATATCTACTTCTCAGTTAAAGTGCATCAGGCCTCAGATCCTTTGTATCCCCAACTCCAGAACCCAAGGGGTCAGCCACAAATCTCACCAGACCCTTTTTGCCAGAGGCTCCGGGTAGGGCCATTCTCTCTCCTGCTGCAGTGTAAAGCACATTTTTCACATCTGGTCCTGATCAAACTGGCCCAAGGGCTACTGCCTGAGCAATTTTTTATCTGTTGAAAGCTTTGCAGTTGTTCAAGTCTCCATTCAAAGTCATTTTTCTCCCAGTTGTTTGGCTTCCCTGCACTCCAGTTCCAGGCTACTGGCCCCATTATACCAGCATCAAAGCAGCCAGGTGACCGTGTACTCCCCTGGGTGACAGCTGAAGTCCTTTCATATATATCGCAACTTGGCCAGGGATAGGGATGGAGGGGTTATCGTCTCGTTCAATACTTCCACCTCTTCCTCCTCCTCCTCTTTTTGCGATGGTCCTGCATCATTTTCTTCCTCCTTTGTAACTGGAGTTTCTTCTCTTTCTAAGCAAGCTGACTTTCGCATCCGACACTTCTTCTCCATAGGAGCAACTGATACTGGCACAGGTTGTTTTCCTGATGTGGTTCCAGTGCCTGCCATCAGGGTTTGAGTAGCCACACTGCTTGTTTCTGGGGTCTGTGTAGCCACAGTGCATGCCACTGGGGCTGGGTTATCTGCAGTGCCTGTCGACCTATTCTACTCTTCTTCTTCCTCCTGCGGGTGCTGTCTAACCCTCAGCAAAATTTGATACATACTAGCCAGGGCCTAGCACAGTGCAGTCAGTTGTGCCTCTTCGGAATAGCCATAACATTTTCTTTTCAAGTGCTCTATCACTCTGTCAGGGTCATATAGCTGTTCCAGGGGGAAGTTCCAAACCAGTGGAGGTGAGAAGTTTTCTAGATACCAGCCCATATTCTCCCACATGCCCTTCCACCATTACTATGCAGCCTTGGGGCAGATCTTTGGGTGAGACTTTTAACGAATTTTACAGCCTTAAGCAAGATACGAAGCGTATTCAGAAAATATAACAGTAAAAGCAGGATAACTGGAATGTCCCAAGAACACCCAAATTTCTAAGATGATGTTTTAGTCAGCCAGAAGGAAAAAGAGGAAGCAAAAGGGTAGGAGAAAGTATCCTCCCCTGTCTTCTCCATAGGTTGGGTTAAATTGCTAATGACTTCTGAAAGGAAGAGCCCAAGGTACGGGAGTGACCACAAGGCTGCATCGAAATACCAACTAAGTCCCATAACCAATGACATAATCGTATCATAAGCTGAAAGAACCCAGTATAGCGAAATCGTCATTTTCATTACTTTCCCTGAGATGATAAACAGCACCGCAGGGAACACATAGAGCAGGTAAGAGTTCAGATGAAACCACCATGTAAACACCTGAGCACGCATTCTGATCTGTTGTATGGTCACTATAAGAAAAATTGTATATCAAACCTCAACACACTCTTTGTCAGATCAGTCTTTATCTCAGCGCTTCGTGCCGCACGTTGGGCACCAAAAAGACTGTGGTGGTTTAGCCCTGACTGAGCAATAACCAAACCACCCAGTTACTCCTCCCCAACTCAGCAGGATGGGGAGGAGAATCAACAGAGAGTTCTACAAGTTTCTGGGTTGAGATAAGGACAATTTAATAGAACATCACAAAGAGCAGGCAGGTATAATGCTGGTCAAAGGACAAAGAAAAAACAAGCAATGCCCAGTGTTGAGTGCTCACCACGCTCACCCCGGCTCAGCCGCAGTTCCCGCACTGGCCGCAGCGCCGTCCCAGCCCGGCTGCTGCCCTTATATCCCGTGATACAGCGTGATGTCACATGGGCTGGAATAGCCTGGCCGCGCCCCCCAGCGGCAGCTGCCGAGAGTTAATTCGATCCTGGCCAAACCCAGGACACATTTGAGAGTCATTTCCTCTCAATTCAAAATTCCTTATAAGAAAACTGTTACCTACACCAACTTGCACGTCTTTTAACACCCACTGCTAACGCAGCCTTTCTTTTGCTGACACAGCCTGCAGTAGTTATTCCAAGAGCTTTTTACATTAAGTCACATTAACACAACTCTCTATTAAAATGGATGATTTATATATATTTTTTTTAGGTTAAACTATCTTCTCTTTCTTACCACATTGTAAATCTTGTGTTATCTGAAAAAAATAATCAGGAAATATTATATGCAATAATTAAGATATTTTCATAAAATGTTAACATCAGACAAAAGCTGGTCATTGCAAAATTTTCCAAATAAGCACTTGGGTGTTGCATAATTTACAGGTAGGTATCTTTTGAGTTCCTTCTGTATAACAGATTTTGACCTATTTAGTAAGTGTCAGGCTAGTTAATTCCTTAATATTTCCTTAAATCAAGCTTCTTGAAAAAATCAAACATCTCTATCAATGAGATCTTTAGTATTACTTTCACAGAGTATACAATAAATTCATAATAGTTAGCAATGTTTTCAGCCCATTGAAATACAGTCCATTCAATCCTTTTAAAAACGTGGAACCTTTTACAATCCTTTCAGTCATCCTGAATTTTTAAACTCACTACAGAAATCAACAGTTTTGAAATCTCCTCTGCTCGTTTACAGCCTGAGAAAACTGAAGATGCAGTGTGACATTTTCTTCAGAGCTGCTCCTTCCTCAGCATCCACAAGATGTCACCATCGGAAAAGAAAGAAACCCCACGTGTTGTGAAATATGAAATATCTTTTTTATGTTCTAAACGATGGATTTCATTTCAGTACATCTCAATTCAGTCCATTTTGGTGGGTTTTTTTTAATAATACTGAAGCTAAATATACTCCAAAAATCCCAAAAAACGAAACAAATTCCCTTCAAAAACAAAGAAATCAAAACCCCAACTTTAGCCATTTTATTTTAATTTAAAAACTGCAATTTCCTCTGACTGAATTGATACTTTAGCCATTTTATTTGAATTAAAAAACCTAAGAAAATCTTGGCAGATAGCAATAGTAGTAAGATAAGTAGAAACAATTTTGACTCCAGAATTGCAAATAACTTATACAGAAGATAATCTCAGTTTATAAACTGTATATAGATAAAGAAATAAATAAATAGAGAAATGCCAGTAGTCTCCCAGAGAGCTTAAGAGAAGTTTTGATATTGTTTTGTATTAAATAAGGAGAAGCAATTATATATCTAATTCAGCTCATCTGTCATATAATTTTTAAAAAAAGAAATCTATGTAGGTTCATTAGAAATCTGAGGAACAACATCCTGCTTACTCATATAGTAAAGTGTAAGAAGCCAGTATGCATAGACATGCTAGATGAAAAAGTACTAACAGTGAAAGTTAGACTTCTCATTACATTTCATGCTCAAAGCTTCTAATGCAGATTACATCACTGTAAGTGAAGGTACAGCCCTAAAGGTCTTTCCAAAGATTTGTGGGTTTCCCCATTTTTTTTTTTAAACAATAATCTGAAATTGCAAGGGAATTGCTGCAAGTTCTATTCACAATTTCCTTAGAGGGATTAAGCTTTCAGGTTCTTTTTTTGTGCACTACAATCATGGAAGGTTCTAAAGGACTCACTAACAAGTCTGTAGTGTTTCCATAATGCTAACCCACTTCCTTTCTGCGGGTGCACTGACTGCCTTTTAATGAACAACTTCATTAATTATTAAGAATAATGTATTAAATCTCATGGTGTCTTTGGTCTAATAGGTGTGACAGCTAATAGAAATAAAAAAAAAGTCGTTTCCTTTGCCATGCAAAAAGAAACAGCAATGAAACACAGGGAGAGACAGGAAGTAATGGGAAGAGGGCATATCAGATAAGTAGTCTGCTGGTATTTCAGTATTTCTTTTAAGAGAAGAATGTCAATTTCAATGCATAGCAAGCTAATCCAATTAAGACCTCTAACAGGAGCTGTAAAGGATGAAGAGAAAGAAGCCCACAAACATCTAGCATAATTATAGTAAGCAAATTAAATATTTAAAGATCTTAAATAATTTATCTTTATTAAGAAACAATTATTTACAGTACTGGGAGTGAAACTACAGCATATGCTTACAGTACATCCATTACTCCACAGTATGTGTCCACATAGACAGTCCTGTACCTGCACCATAACAAAACAGCTTACCTTCTTTTTTCATCAAGAGGCTATGCAAATAATACACAATGAAAACACAGTGAATCCTTGCTTTCAGAAAGCACTAAAACGATGATGTCATGATGTGACATTAAGTGGGAAGAAAATCAAATCTATCTAGAAACTGATTAAATAGGAAATGAGGCTATGGAGGAACTTGGTCGTCAGAAGTGCTCTTGAGTAATGACTGCCATTATTTTTTCAAATCAATGATCCAAAAACAATGCTCACCACAAGCGAGTTTAGGTCAGATACTTCCACGGTGTCTTCAGATAGAAAATATCAAAGCTGTGAGCCTTTTATGGCATGGAATTATACACACATTTGAGTCCACATGAAACGATAATATTTTAATGTTTATTATTGAAAGATGCTAACATGCAGACTAGCTAGGATACAGTAAAAGCAGTTCTTTTAAAAACATTAACTTGATTCCAAAGAAAATAACCTTACCTTGCCAGCTATCATTGCAAACACACAGCTTCTCGCCTGTCAGATCACAGTACCCATGATCTGGACTGCCACAGTTTGCTTTACAATATGGAATATCACAAGCTTCTCCTTTCCAATACTTGTCACATTCACAGTATACCCGGCTTGGTATGGACACACTGGTTGTACACTTTCCATGTTCTGAGCAGTTATTAGGACAAGAATTAATTCTAAAAAAAATACATAAAATAAGGGAAATGACAAACTGTTAATGATGTAAATAGTGCATGTCAGGAGGTTGGGACATCCCTTCTTTTGCTAGTATCTAGCAACAGGACAAGGGGTAATGGGATGAAGCTGGAACACAAAAAGTTCCATCTAAACTTAAGAAAAAACTGTTTTTCTGTGAGGGTGACAGAGCACTGGCACAGGCTGCCCAGAGGGGTTTTGGAGTCTCCTTCCTTGGAGGTCTTCAAGACTCACCTGGACATGTTCCTATGAGACCTGATCTAGGTGAACCTGCTTCTGGCAGGAGAGCTGGACTAGATCATCTCTAAAGGTCCCTTCCAACCCCTACCATTCTGTCGTTTTATCTGACATATTCCAATAATATTTGTTTCATGAGAAAGTGCTTTATCTAAAATTTCTATGTACTGATAAAACACAAGTTTAATGATGATTTTACAGAAAAGTCTGTTAATAAGCTGGGATCACAAATACCTTGTACCTGAACACAAACTGACAACAATAGGCAGGAGGACAAGCCCTGCCTGGACAGATCACCATCCATTTTTTTAGTATCTTCCAGATCAGCACTCTAGTTAGCCCCTTCAAATGCTCATTATCTCTAGGAACATCCACCCTAGAAGTGACCGTGAGCAGTAACCCTCAAACTCTCCACCACAGCGTTTTCCTGAGCGGCTTTAGTCCATGCCATAATAAAACACTAAGTCTAACATCCAAGGAGAACAACATCATAAAAACTAAGGAAAAACACAAGATGGCTAACATGCTGAAACTAGTTACAGGTTGGAATTCTTACTATAGAGCCACCTTAACCTTACCTCCTTAACTCCACAGTCAGAGATGCAAAAAGAAGGAAGATTATGCTCAGAGAAGTTTGTGACTTATGGAAGTTAGCATTTCTGTGATACGCCCTACCAAACACTGAGATCACAGGCAACTGGAATGCAAAATTATGCAAACTGGTTCCAGAAATGCAGGCAATTCCTCAGAGACAAGGAGGGATGGAGGACATGGAAGTATGTGGGTCCAAGATTTTCCATGAACAGAATCGCAGGCAGTATGTGCCTGATGAAGTCCAAAAAGGATCTGAAACTTTATTTTTCATGACTCATAACAAAGATTTGGGTTGAAACTCAGAATAAGCTGTTACTACAAATGCCTGATGATAATGCAGACTGCTCCCTGTATATGTGAGAGCTGGATACCGTTCACAGCCTTCCTTGATTTTACTGAAGGAAGAACGAACTGAAAAAAGTTAGTAAGGAATTTGTCCTTTGGCCAAATGTAGTTCCGGTAAGGCAGTCAGGAGATATATTTTCATTTTCTAAAGACTCACATCTCAGAGGACTGATTCTGTTACGCTATCAAAAAAGAAAATTCTATGTCTGAACTGCAAATGTCCTGGGGATTTTGCCTAGTAACACAGGTGGCATTGAAACCATTGATGGTATTACCTGCTGTATACAACAGCTGTGAGGAATCTCTCCCTGACTTCACAGTGTTCTGCAGAAAGCTGAACAGTTTTTCCATCAATACAGATATCAGTTTAAAAATGGAGATATTACCACAACAACAAGTTCATTAAGGATTCAAACAGAATGAGATACAGAACAAGCAGAGCTGGAAGCAGGTTGCCAGACTCCAAGGGACACAACATGTACCAGTTCTGGAAGAACTAAAATGCCAGTTGTAAACAATAGTCACAAATTATGTACTTGTGTCTTCCCCAAAATAAAGGAATACAAGTGGTTCATCAATATGAAGCCAAAGATCAAAGCAAAAACTGCTTTGGGGTTACCAAACTAAGGAAGAAAAAGAGTAACAGAAGCAGACTGCAATGGATTGCTGACAGGAAAAAAAAGTTAATGCAGCCATAAAAAGCAATTGTAGGTACTTCTTTTATCATAAAATACTCTTGGCTCGTTAATTTATGGGGTTTTTTAAATATCTATTGTGATAGAAGAAACAGAAGAAGAGAGTACATAAAATTCTGCAAGTTATATATGTAGTAGAATTTAAAACTGGCAGGTTTTTTCATGTATGCTAAATCTTCCAAAAAAATTAGGTAATGGTATGTAGCATGCATCACATTACCGAGTTATGAAAGAATGCAGAGCACATATACTCATTTCTTAAGAATCCCATGTGACATTGCCATTTGCTCCCAAGACAAATAAAAAAGTATGATAAAAAGCTTCAGGGATAACTGAAAAATACATCTAATTACATTAGAGAAATCTGCCAAACGATTCCTTTTTACTGATGTCAACTGACAACAATTTGAAATACCCAGTCTTCTAGACTGCCATTTCCAGTGCAATAGACATAGTGAGGTTTCCCAAACTCTGAAGAGCTATTTAATACCTCATAAAAGGTAGGCAAACAGTTGCAATTACAGAAACAATCTTCCCATAGACGATTTCACAAAGACCTCTGTCAAGAGTAAAGCTATGGCCAGAAGCATAAATAGGAATTATAAATTAATAAGGAATATGACAAAAATATTACAAAATATTACAAGTACTTCCCCATTTGAAGTACAGTGCTGACCACAACATCGCAGAAAAGTATGTCAGAACCTGAAGGAACTGAAAGAAAGGAACAGTATCTTCAATCATGGGACCACTATTATACGAAGAAATGGTCCAGCAAGACCAAGCAATCCCCTCTTGAACTAAACCATTCAGTATACAGAGATATCGCATTATGTGTCACAATCATGTCCCTGATGTGACTGAAGTTGCAATAAATAATTGGTTCATATAAGAAGGAAAAGGCTCAAGTTCTTTGAATGTAGCTTTAAAGCTGTTGACACAGAAAAGCCGAGTAGAGGAAAGCAAGCACAGTTATATCAGATTAGACTTTGCCATCAGATCAACTGAAAAACAGTGCAGGTAAGATCTATGAAGGTAGACTGAGAAGAACAACAGAAGAGGAAACTACCCAAGAAGTAGAGAAGAAATGGAGTAACACCCTTGTAGCTGGCACAAAAATAAAAGTAGGACTTCAGTGAAGGTTTCAAAGGCAGAGAAGTACATTCAACAAGAAAAATCAAGCAACAGATGATCCTTGTTCAGCAGAAGGGAACTGACGTAAGAGCAAGAGCAGATATAATTTTCCTTCTATTTTGTACGGTAACTACGTATGTCAGATAAAGACTGGAATGGATATATTCTAGTTCTGTATGTCACAGAAAAAAAACATACTCTCGGAATGGCCATGCAGTTTCACCCAGAACAATAGATTCTATCTTGGTTTCTTGTTTTTATTTAAACTAGTACCTTAATTACAACCCCAGCTTCCTCATTTTAGAAACACACCACAAAGTATTCCTCTTACACTATTAATAAAAATCAACACATAAACACTTTCCCTGGGTTTCTCATTCTCCTGAAAGGAATAATATGTTCATTAACAAAATACTTTTTTTAAAAATACTTACGAGTAAAAAATGTTAAATCCAGTTAGGTTATAGGCAGCATCACTAAAAAAGTGTAGCAATGCATAGCCAGATGTAGTAACTACTTCAGGAACAGTTTCATTTCCACGTACTTCGGGGACTATTAGACCACTGGAAAAGAAAAATGAGAATAATGGTTTTAATCGGCCTTTGGAAGACAGGAAAAAATAAGCAAAAGAGGAGTTCACTATTCTGTTTGTAAGTTATATAGACAAGATAACTCATAAATCTCATTTCAAAACTTATTTAAAAAAAAAAAAAACAAATAATGAAGTGTGTCTTAAGCTTCATGTCTCTGCAAGGTAGAGTTTTTCAGGAAAATAAAACAATAAACCTCTTCCCTCACACAGTAGTGTAAAATTTCACATTAATCTGTAGGTGCATGCACTGTCAGTATAATTTTTAAACTTATTTTCACTTTGAAAAAAAAGTCCTTCAGTTAGATGCTTAACACTCACCGTCTTTCAGTACAGATTTTATTTCCATATAACATTTGCACCATTAAAAAGTTTATCTTATTCAAGAATTTCAAAGCTGGAATGTATGATAACCAAGTAAATGCCACAAAAAGACAGTTTTCAACAGATAATAAAATACTTTTTAAAACTTCAGAAAGATGTTAAGATGTCAGTCTTAAATAAAGATTGAAGCAGGAAAAAACAGCAATATATTAAAATACTGAGAAAAATAATCACCTGTATAAAACAACATCACATCAGCAATGTAAATTAAAAGTTATAGGAATTCTAAGGAAAATATTAACAATAAACTGGAACACACTTAAAGAACACAGCAAAAGGAACCTTCTCTTTTGTTCCATTCATGCAACAAGTCAGGTTCCTGAATAACAGCTAGACACATTTAATAAATTCAACTTTGGGGAGAGAAAAAAAAAAAAACCTCAAACTAAGGACAATATAATAAAACAGAAAGAAATTTTATCCTTTCAGTTGATTGCCAATTTGAGCTCTCCTCAAGGACTTCGAAGAATCTGGTAATTTTACCCAGTATGACTTAGTCACAATGATGTCTAGTTTAGCAATCTAAGGAAACATGTCACAAAATTATTGCTTAAAATAATTGTTGTATCAAATGCCCTGAACAAATCCCTTCATTCTTCATACTGAGGTGCAGAAGGCCTTTAGTAGTCATTTTCCATAACTTGCATATAGTGCACTATTGCTCAAATGACAGATTGAAATTCTCCCTTAAGCAGGATCAGGCACTGACACAATCAGCCAGTGCCACAATTCATTCACATTAAAACTCAGGAGTCTCTATTGGAAGCCTACTGGAAAATACATTCCTGACTGCCTATCTATGAGCATTTATACCTCATGCAATGTCAGCAGCAAGTACAAGGTACATAATGGATTTATGTTATGATCACCTATACCAAAAAAAGCAGCATTTTGCAATTTATTCTAATGTTAACTTTAGAATCTCATGCTCATATGATATCAACAAAAGAAAGCTAAGGAATTTAACAAATTAAAGCCTCTAATTCTTTTTTTCCTCACAAACTAAAAACTGTCATGCATGACTTCTTGGACTAAAAGGCTAATAAATACACTCACCTAAACACAGCTATTAAAGGTGCATATATTGAATCTCCATCATATACATACATATGGTCCCAACTACATTCTGTGGCAAAGTGATTAAATCTTAATCTTAGTATTGCATTTGGGCTGAAAAAAAAAAAAAGTTGATGTAAAATATTACTTAAGAAATAGTGAGCTCAAAAGATAAAGAACTTACAGCAAAATTGACCATGCAAGTATAACTCTATTAAAACATTCTGAACATTAACTGAACATCTCAATGAGTTAAATAATAATATTCAAAGTAAGCATTTCACTTTATCTTAAAATAACCTTTCAAAATAACATCTTCAGTTCAAGCCTAATAATCCCTGAAGTTAACAAGAGATTTCAGTTCACTGCGTTTTATCAGTATTCAGACTCACGAATTTAAAGCAATTAAAATTTACCATTTTAATACATCCATTTTATTTTATAACATCAGGACTATGAGGTTTAAAGAGTCAAGACAAAAGTCTCCTACACATGCTCATTCCAGTATTATACTAGTTATTGGAAGTTTAGGTCTTAAAACACAAATTTAAAACAGCAAGCAATATTACTGCAAGCTACTTCCCACACACACGCCACATCT
This sequence comes from Urocolius indicus, assembly GCA_013401255.1. Lineage (NCBI taxonomy): Eukaryota > Metazoa > Chordata > Aves > Coliiformes > Coliidae > Urocolius > Urocolius indicus. The sequence continues at coordinate 996,213 of WBNH01007270.1, forward strand.
GCCACCTGGGAGTCAGACTTCACTAGTGTCTGGTAGACATTCAGATGGGGATTCTAAGATTTCTGAAAGAGGATTTTTCTTATACAAGAAAGTAGCAAACTCCTAAATATACTCCTTGCAACATAATTGTTATTTCTTCCCCCCCTCCCCAGAAACGGACAGTCTCAAGTGCAGTTTGGAAAACAAGCTTTTTATCCCTTTATTATGAGAGAGTATTTTATACATATGTGACTTCCTTGTGTGTTGACATTTTTGCACTATGTTACTGTGTTGCCTTACTCTTCCATATACTGCATAGCATATTGTTTCCTCCAGCTACCCACTCTACCACCTCCTGCAAAGAGAAGGAACAGAGTGAGGACCAACTTCAAAGCAGAGTTTGCATACAGCCCTGAGGCATGTTTCTACTTTACAGTAGCACAGTGCAAATATTCCTGAGCTAGCTTGGGTAAAAGGATAATCTAGCTATGTCAGAAAGATATTCAGCCATAGTCTACTCACGTACATTTAAGCTTCTACTTAAATGATTTTGCAAGCCACCCAGAACTTCATTGCTTTGTGTTTAAATCATTATCTACATATAAGTGGACAAAAACTAGATCAGATAGATCACTACAGTACTGCAGCGACAGAACAGATATCTAAGTTAACTAAGGTTATGAGAATGTGGAAATACAGAAGAGGGAAATTTTCTTCTAGAATGTTAGATGAACTCACACCTAGCTAAATTCTTAGGAAAATCTTTTCCTCCAGGCTATGGGCCAGAAGTCCCACTTGCCTTTAACAGTTAGCAATACTAGTGCCTATGTCTCATTTTTTGTGCATTTTTGTGCATTGCTGTGCTGCATGAATTGAAAGATTAGCAACAGAAATCGACTGTGGGCACAATATGACTTCAAAATTAAGTATGAGGGAAAAAAAAAAAAAAAACAGAATGTAAAAGAAAATACCTTGGAGAAGCATCAGCTTTTGAGCAACAAGTAACTGTACAAGTTGGCAGAGGACTGTAAGCATTCTGGACTTGAAACCATTCCTGATTTACTACCGATATGAGTTCAGTAAGATAAATAAGATAACGAGGAATCATATTTGAAACTTACATAAAGGTACTCAAACAGGCAACAAATTTGTCATAGGGCTTTCAAAGCTTGCAGCACTGGCCAGATTCCAATGTCAGCATCATTTCTGCCAACAACTTGAATGGGAATGGAATTTGACCAAGTTTGAGCAATCCTGAAAATCCTACTTCAACATTTCTTTTAATCTTTAACACAAAACTGTCTGTATTGTATCAAGATGCAGTTTCTACTTCAGTTATTTTAACTTTTACAATAACCAGTACCAAACTGCCAGAAAATTTAAGCTATGAAAATAGATACTTACTATCCTTCAATTAACCATGTGCACTTAGTTTTATATTTATAATTTATTGGTCCATCTGTTAAATATCCAGAAGGTTCTGTTAACCTGCAAGAGAAAAAACAGTACTGTAATAAACTACAGACATCACAACAGAACACAAATCATCAACACGTCAATAAGTTCTTTCTAAATGGAAATAAAATTGGAGGTGGGGGAAACAGTTAAGTCTCTCTTTATATTCCTTGTCACACTATTTTTGCTAACAAAAACTACGTTTCTGATTACTTCATCATTGATTTGCTTTCTTTGCCTAGGCAATCACAAGACTTCTAATTCTTCTAGTTAAGTAGGAAGAAAATACTACATTTAACCTAAATTATTCTTTACACAAAATAGATTCAAGACAATGTAATTGTATTTTGCTTTGGCTTGCTTGTTCTTTTTGCCATTGTCTTACACCATACGTCCGAAATTAGATCACAGCAGTAGTGGGAAAACTGCTCTAGTGCAAGAGAAATTAAAGCATAAATTACTCATTTAAATAAGCATATTTCCCAGTTCCTCTCTTATTCCTGGTTAGTGATGAGACATGAGAAAGCAGAACACTGGACTATGCTAAATAAAACTAAATAAAATACATATGAACAGCTATAAAAGGTCAGATGAAAATGCCAACATAGCCCAATTCTCTGTCCCTGACAATGGCCTACAGTAGATACCCAGGAAAGAAGTTAAATCATTACAGATACACTCCCCCACAGCATGACAGCACCTTCGACAACTTGCAGCTCAGAGGCATTCTTAGCCAGAGGCTGTGCCTTTGTACTGCTTTGGGGCTGATGTTTCTCTGAGGAGTTTGCCTATGTAAACACACATAAACCTGCAGCATCTAGAACTTCCTGCAGGAATGATTTACACACACACACAAAGACACAACTCAACTGCATTTGTCCTGTGCCTACTTCTTGGCAATTTCATCTGACATCTTCGAGTCCAGTATTGGATGAGATGATGAACATCAGTACCCTATTCATATGCTTTATCCCACTCAAAAAGTAATATTCTGTATTGCTTACTACCCTTCTCTCCCCTGTCTCTTTTCCAACCTGAGAAATCCTTGCTCAATGCCATTAATGTATCTTCTGTATCCTCCCTATACCCCTTCTGAGATGCTACAGATATCAGCATATTGTACTCAAGATTCAAGTGAACCATGAATCTGTATATTAGCAAAATAATAATTTCCACTTTGTTCTCAACTCCCATCTTAACATTTTATTTGCCCTTTCAACAACTACTACACTGACATTTTAAACACAACTAGCTTTTATAACCTTTTTTTGTTAGTGATAATGGATGATTCAAGTTATAAAACGTGAGCAATGTACATGCAATTGCTCACCACACAGAACCTGATGCTCAGCTCCTTCTCAAGACACAGTCTCTCCTCCCCAGAATCAGCACTCACAGTTTATGTACTGACCATGATGTCATATGGTATCAAATATCCCTCTGGCTAGTTCAGGTCAGCTGTCCTGGCTGTGCCCCCTCCCAGCTTCTTGTGAAAATTACCTCTCTCCCAGCAAAATCCAGGACAATTACATATAGGAATTAATTTTATGTAGAAATAGAACCCTTTGCCTTCATTTGTCTATATTACTTCACTTTAATCTATACAGAGTGATAAAATAGCAGATAAAATTCAATAAGCTATTAACATAAAAGCTTTCTGAAAGAGCTTAGTATCTTCAGTACACTGTTACTTCACTAATCTACCACATTTTCTGCATCCTTTCTGATTATGTTTTATAGTTCAAGCCTTAACATAAGTCTCTAGTGGCCTTCACTAGGAAAACTGACCATCCTACTCTTTAAAATGTCACAACAAAGATAACAAATGCAAATACCTACTCAGAAACGTTCATTTCTTTCACTACAGTGTGAAAAGATAATCATTTAGAATAAGTATCACTGAGTAAGAAAAAAGAAGCAGCTGGGTTTTTTCTGGTATTTGTCAGGGTTTTTTTTCAAATCCATAGACTACATGTTCAGCATTTCCCCTGGGCTTACAAGTTGACCAAGTCACTAGCTTTTCACTAGCTGAACAGGAATTCAGTATCCGCTGTCCTACTACCTTTGATGATGTATGCACCAATTTTAAAAACATTCACTACCACATCTGTTGCAAATTGTTTACATTTGAACTCATATCAAACATTAATTGCATACTTATTAACAAAGACCCTAATACCAAACCTAGAACTATAAACATGTGGAAAGGAAATTAAAAAAAAAGAGAGAGAGAGGAAGAAATCAGAATTTGAGACAATGTCCGTGCAAACTCAAGTTTGTAATGAATACACCTGTCCTGTAAGCACCACTGTTAGTTTAAGTACATTTTAAGTCAGTCTGCTCCAATCACAGTGGTTTGAATTAAGAACTTGACCCACATTTTCCTTTTGATGAAATGAAACAAAGCTCTCTAACGTGGGGAATGGTCCAAATAATTGTACTTCAAAACATTTTCAAGGCATAAAAGCAGTACCAATAATGGATTTTATGTTGCTGAATAAAAAGAAGAAAAGCAGATAAAAAACTGGTAATATGAACAACAGATTTGGAGGAAAAGAAAATAATAATATCAAATCACCACCATATACTTCATTCAGCTGACAGCTGAGAGAAAATTTCCTTAATAAAGCCCAATACATCGAGCTGGCCTGAATACTGCAGTACACCACTCCCCCAGAGCAATGGCTCCTGGTTAAATGCTTTACAGATTCTGGTGTAGCCCATAAGAAAAACAATGAACAATGAGAGGCGTGGCTGGGGTCTCCAATTCCTCCCTTGCTGCACATTGGAGTAGCTGCAGTGATGGAGAACAGCTAATCATGCTCCTGCCAGGTATTCTCCTGTGAATCTGTTCCTGACCACAGAAAATTTTTGCTTGAAGAAAGCAAAAGATACAGACAAGCTAAGTTTACAATTTTTCTATTTGTTGAGCAATATCAACTTCAACTAAACTTTAAACTTTCATGTTTATACACAAGAGATAGGTATTTCAGGGTTATTTCTGGCTTCTTTACATATTAATTACATTGTTTGGACAACGCTGAACATAATTTCAACTTATAACTTAAGAGATCTAGGTCACATAGCACTGATTTTGAAATCAATCAAATCATAGAATCATAGAATGGTAGAGTTGGAAGGGATCTTTAGAGATCATCTAGCCCAACTTCCCTGCAGAAGCAGGTTGGCCCCTAACAGAACCTCAGTAAAGTTGATTACAGGATCAGATCCCATATTTGAGTGTATGCTGGATCAAAGGCATTTATTTGTTGGGGGGAGGGGGGAGGGGAATGGCAGTGATGCACAAAATTCCAATCAAAAGTGTTTTAGTGCTGTCACTTGGTTTACACACAGATGCAAAGTCTTACATAGTAAGCCACAGAACATATTTTGCTGCAAGAAGTGTGAAACGTCTGAAGTATTTATTTGCAGTCATGACCACTGTCGCCTTAGTAGCTGTATAATGCAATGGAGGCAACTTACAAGAGTTGTTTTTATTAGATAAGCCCTTCGGCACTAGTAAAGTGCAAATAATTTCCCTTGTCACCTAGGCTGATAATTTTTTGATAAATAGTTTCTTTCAGAAGAGCAGATAGCTTTTGAAGCAGCTATTGCACTCTCCTGAAAAAAAAAAAAAAAAAAAGAATAAATAAGATCAGGACACTGCTTTGTAATAATGGTTGTGGAAAAAAGTGAGATAAAGGGGCTGTTCTACTTAAATACATTACAAGACAGACAGGTATTACTTTAAGTTTCCCGAGTCATACCAAGAACTTTTATTTATCATTTCTCTTTCCAAACATTATTAAATCCCAAATCCTACAAATAACACAGATAAGCAGCACTACTTCCACATAACCTCTTACCATATCAAGGTTTATGTTCTCTATAATATAAAGACAGGTACTCATGGGCATAGTTGTCTCTAACAGACAGCCTGTCAAATAACCAAAATCCAGATGAGCTGACAGAACTGCATAATCTTTAGTCACAGAATTTGAATACCAGATCAATGCCTACACGCTGCACCACACTCCCTGCCCGTTGCTGAAAAAGCTTCAGGGATGAGAGCACAGCCAGAGCAATTTGTGTGGCCTCCTTAAGCACCACAAGTTTATCATGCCTAGACTCCAGCTTTCTAAACAGAATGCACAGGAGAGCAGCTGATGATGTATATTGTCATTTTAAATTGCATGCCAGCTTTCATAAACATAACAATATTTTGTTAGTTGGCAGGGTTATAATAAAAACCTATAAAGAATGAGAGGTGCATGCCAAGAGAACATAGCCCTTCCCTGTATGCTGTAAAACAGATCTACCAAATTACATAAAGAAGTCAGAGTGCTGCACATTAAAGACATTCAGAAGCCTCAGTGACAGATTAGTCACTTATCAAGCTAATCAGTCATTAATACCTTATGTGAAAGATATGTGGCACTTAAGGTTGTTTCATCTAGCAGACATATATCAGGAACACAAGGGCTACAGGCTGAAGTCAACACAGGGCAACTGAAACATGCAACAAAGGGATATCTATATTCTCCTGGAATATTACCACTGTTATATAACAATGGCAAATATAATTGAATTGGAATTTACAGTGGCAACATTTACCACTGCAGAGATTTTAAATCAAGATTGATGCACTTCAAGAAAAGAGAGACGTACATTCTAGTTCAGACAGAAATTATTGAATTATGAAGGAGCAGTCAGATGCAATCCTGCAATACATAAGACGTCAGAGGGGGTTATTAAAATGGCCCTTCCTGGTTGTAATATTAATAGATCTGTGAAAAATTTAGTCATGTAATCTCCTGTATCTTCTTCTATAATAATAATCATAATCATAATATCATAATATCTTTCAGAAAAGGGCACTCATGTAAAACCAGAGAAGTCATTGGGTACTTTCTATCATCAACAGAAAATGAAGATCCACAAAACTGCTGGCAGATGGACAGACTGAAGTCTGACTTACAATATGGGTACATTAGGAGAAACGATAAGGCACATTCATAATATTACAAATATTCACCGTTAAAAGAAGTGGTTATGAAGAAATCAATTTATATTACTTAGGGTCACATTTTTATTCAAAAATGTAATGAAATGTTGCATTACTTTACAATCTGAATGTGGGCTACAGAGCATATTTTGCTACATGGATTCCTCTGAATGTCAGTGTGTTAGTCAAGGACTTTTCTCTCCATTGATACAAAATTTTGCTCTTTTCACCTGTTACAATTTATTTTTTTCTTTAAAAATAAAAATCAATAACTGGGCTTTAGAGTTATGAGATAAAATCCTTCACAAACACAAGAAGGGGAAACCTCTCTAGCTTGAGATCCTGTGCCTAACCTTTACAGCATGGCAAGAGGCTCTTCACACATCCCAAAAGACTTCAACTAAACACATTAAGAAGGAAAAAAAAATTGGAAAACTTAAGAGAATAAACCAGAATTAGTGAGCCTACGATATCAGAAATAAAACCAGATAAGATCAAGAGGTCATTTCTAAAATGAAAATTTTAAGTAACAGACTAAGAAACTTTTGTAACAGTTTTGTCCAAGGAAGACATGAAAAACATGTTCTGAAAACCCTTCAGAGCCAGATTTTTATTTTCCAGGCATAGAGCATTGATAAAAATCATAAGAATCTGTGTGTGATTTTTACATTTATTGTAAAACCCTGCCTTTAGGTTTGTTTTGGTTTTTTTCACAACACCTATTAAAACAGAACAAACTGAACATACTCTAGTTCTAACTTTTCCTCAAAGACTTATCAAGAGGGATGAATATTTAATACATTAAGAAAATATTTGCATATGCCAATCACACTCCTATACTTGTTAGTTACTGTTCTGCATTAATAGAAGAAAGTATATTTAGAAACAGTAAGGACATTCGTAACAACCTTTATCATGCCAGCTAATCAAAGCCATGCTCTTAAATAGGTCTCACTTTATCCATTCACAAAATAACAGTTTCTTTTCTAAAATGTCCCCATCATCTAATTCAAGCATTCAGTTTCTTACTCTAACTTATTTTAAGCAAAATCAGGCTCCAAAACAATCCAAAAATCCCAGACAATTAAAATGAAGACTGCAATACAACAACTTATCCCTCATAAGGATACATTCTGCATTTCAAGACGCTTAACACTAATGTGTGGTACAAATTTGGGTTTTTTCTTGTCTATTTTTTTTTTTTTATTTCCAGGATTTTTTCTTTTTACAATCAAGCTAGTAGGATATAATTTTTGGTTGTTGTAAAACACTAAGTTAAAGTTTAACTCCAAGAGGTGTTTCCTCATTTACTGTTTCTGAAAAGAGCTGGTATTCTACAGTATATTTTCGTAATGGTCCCCCAAACTAGCAAAAGAACACTGCAAAGATGCAGGTGTTCCTTTCAAAGTATAAACTTACGTGGTGTCTTACTTAAACAATGTATTTTCACAAAAATTTCAAAAAAATCTGTTCCCTTTTTTAGGCTTCATAATATTACATAAAGTGACAGAGCATAGACCATGAGAGGTCATTTACATTAGGATATCTGAACGTGTGGCATTAAGACTTGAGAAAGGGAAACCATAAAGTGACAACAAACAAGCAAATGTGGGTATAAGCCTTACATAGACTTGATAGACAAACCATATGCAGAAAAATAAAAGTAATATAGTATCATTCAAAGTAATACCAACATTTATTATATTGGAAATTAAAATTACTGTAGAAATACTGTATGAAACCAGCTAAGGATTTTCTTCTACTTCCTCACAGTGTTAGGTGGCATTTGTTTTTCTGAAAAAACAATTAAATTGCTGTTTAGTTCCCACACTCCTTAATGCCCACCTCAACGTACGATCAAGGATATGAAGTTCTTTCTTCTCAGTTAGTTGTCTAATCTGTTTGTAATAGTTCCAATGACAGAAGTCTAGAATCTTTTTAGGCGATCTATTTTAGTGATGACTTATCCTTACTATTAATTAGAAAGTCTAACAATTTGTTTCTTACTTCAACTTAAATGTATTACTTCCTGTCCTACTGACTGAGAACAGACCTAAAAGACAGGTAATTCCCCCCTCTATCTGCTCACAAACATCTACCTTTAGGCTTTTCTTCTCTGAATTAAGCAATTTAATATAGCTGTCCTCATTTGACACTTCTCTAGAATTTCTGCAATTCATTTTCATCTCAACATGGTACCTGCTACTCCAGTTGTAGTATGACCTGCCCTGTACCCAGAGAAGAATTATATCCTTAACATATCCAGTTCTCCCAAATAAAAGTAAGCAAAATAACTGCCTTTACACTTGCTGATCTGTTTTCAGCCTGTAATTCCCTGTGACTGCTAACTTCTTCCATAGAAGGAACTTAACTGTACTACTCCAGTTCATCTGACTGGGGTTCATTATGCCTACTGAAGTGTAGAAATTCAAATCCAAACTGTCAGTACAACTTTTTTCAGGTGGTAATAAATGGGATCAATGCAGCTTGCATGATCTGAAACTTACTGCACAGAAAGTTTCGTTTATAACCACTTTCTCGGTAGGAAAATCTATTTTTGTGTCTGTGATAGAAGCACTCGCTTAAAACACAGTAACTGCTGGTCACATTGCATAGTAAGGAATGCTACTTAAAAGCCAATGAACTCCACAAGAAAATATGGAATTCCATTTGTGTATGTTTACCATAAAGTTCTTTAAAAGAACTCCTACGTTTTCCATAAGAGCCATTTTTCTACTACTCCACTATGTCAACGTTCATTATTCATTCACTTTACAAAGCACTGAAGTCAGTACTAACAAAAACGAAAACTCAAGTGCACATATGCAGAAGGTCCCTTCCTGACATTGCAATGATTTTGTATACCATAATGTAAATCATTCAAACAATTACAACAAAGCACCAGTTCTTGTGCCGGTTAAAAACCAGGCAGTTGCCAGACATCACCATTTTAAGCCAGAGGCACAAACACACAGGGTTTTCCTTTTCCTCACAGTTTTAATATTAAGTCTAAGGAAAAATATGGGCAAGTATACAGAACTTTTCTGCATGTAGAGAAATCTCCCCAATAGCTTCCAGCAACAGCATATGTCAAAAGGCTCTATTTTAAGGGTTTTTTTCTGACAAAAACGAGTAACCAAATTTTGGATGAACAGAGGTCGAGAGACAGAGGCAGAGTAATCTCTCTCACTGCACAAACAATTGGACTATTTCCATTTAACAGCTTGATACATAAATGAGCAAATAATACTACTGAAAGCAGAGCTTCACAGCATAGGTCTTGAAAAAGTGAAGATGGCTTCTAACTTCAGTGTACATACATATGTTCTTTAAAATATGTCAGTATAGGCTCTAACTATTTTAAAAACCAACATAAACGCCGAATGCCCTAAATCTAACCAAAGAAACACACCATTTGCTCTACTAGTATGGAGTATTTGTTTATTTTTGCAACTATGTAAATTAACCTAGATTTTGGAGTAACAGAACTTCTCCCAAAAGAGATGCAATTTTTTGAGAGGGCTCAAATCTAAAAAATAAAAATGAAGACAGATAGCAAAACCTAACAAGTTCTGGCCTGCCAAGACACTAAACAGTATGAGCGAGAATAGCAGAGTGCAGCCAGCATGACAAACAGTTTAGGAAGGTGGTTGAGGAGAAGCAGAAAAGAAAAACAAATGCATTGTTACCCTTTAGTGGATTCTTAGCATTTTTGAATAGTGACATTCACATCATAGAACAAGAAAACTACACACAAAGATTTTAAATAGATTACTTGGATTACGTTCAGAAAAACTGCTCCTTATCTATAGCTCTCATTGTGCCACTATTCCACCTCTAATAAATACAGAAGATATCCATTATGACAGTTGCTTTTTGTTTTTAATACAGCTTCAAAAACAATTGATAGTATATCTGTGAGTTGATCACAAACAGATTCTTAGAGATTACAGCTTGTTTAACATGGGTGCCCAGGTAAAAATATTATATTGCAAACTGGTTGACCTTTTTTCCCCAAGATTTAATCCAAAGTCAGAAACTATCTTCTAAATGCAAACCTTTCAATTTGGGGAAGAGAGAGGAGCGCTGTTATGCTACATTTTAGGAAACCCAAACTGCTAAATATGGCGTCAGCCCCAATCATTTAGAAGTTTTCAACCATTAAAGTTTTTATACTATCCTGGATTTACATGGAATACCTACAAAAAGTTTCTACAAAATTGAATGAAGTTGAGTCAATCTACAGAGTTCAACAGTTAACTGTATGCTTTCTACAAAATTGCTACAGCAATCGACACTTCCAATCTTGCCAATATTTTCCAGGTGGCAGTGATCCTCTTTGCTTCATCTCAAAAATCAGTGACTTTTAAAAGATACTGCAAATAGCACAATATTCTCCACTGACCTGGAAAAAACTTCAGGAAATGTAGCTTCATCTCTCATCTGGAATAATACACACATTTTGTATTTCCTGTTTTAATATCAGGGTTGGATGAAAACATGAGATACATCTACTCTATTAGAACTGTCTAAGCTAGTTCATAAATGTCATCCAAAATTCTGCCTATAAATAGATCTGTCCCTATGCTTTAAATAAAGAATTGATAGAAAATCAAGTTGGCAGTTAAATTACAGCTGCAAATGTTAGGTTAGATATCAAATCCAAACTGCTGAAGAGCTGTGTAAAAATTATTCCTGTTTTGAGTAAGAGGCAGGTCATCTACTCAGTTCATTGACTGAACTTCTTGCACTCACAGTTTCAGATCATGGTTACTCATTTTCTCAGAAAAAAACAAGATTAAGGATCAAAACGTTCAAAATTCTGAATAATCAGTCTTTACTCTGAAGAATATTAACATCTGTCCCAAAGTTTTCACATGTATAAATCCAGATGGCTACTATTAAAAGTAAAAAGAAATTACAAAAGAATCTGCCAGGAAGCAAGGTTCACCTCATTGCTCTAATAGTTTATAATGTTTGTTTCATCCAACAGCTATTTTTATGACCAAGTGGTGCCAAGATAATGAAGAAATAAATAATACAAGGGGAAAAAAACAACCTGAAAGACATTCTCAGACTGAAGAGGTCCTTTTACTTACTGTTTTCCTATCATATTAATACTACTATTTCATTTAGAAAAGTTCTGTTCTTGAACAGATTGTTACTTTAAGATTGTTCTGAAGTAACACTATCCTTATGTCATTCCTAGTGTTTAAATAAAAAAGTTTTACTTTAGGTTTCTTTAATTGTTAGAGCTCTTTTTGTCTAGGCTTCATTTTCTACAAGGTATCCCTCCATTTCCAAAAGTAACATGGTTAAGCATATTGTCTAACATATTTACATTATTTTGGTAATGTCTTTCGTTTCATCTGTGCTCCTAAAGTAGATTTCATTCATTCCAACTATGTTCTACAATAAAGTAAGATTGTCTACATGGTTTGATTTAAAGATTAACACAAGCAAAGAGTAACACGAATCTTAATGTATTTGTATACAGTTTCAACATATGTGTACATTTATATACTGAGCTATATATACATACTTTGTAAGACTTCTGTATTTAAACAAACATGCTGCAGTACCTTCAAATGTGGGGCACAAAGCATATAGATAAGGCAGATTGAGGTACTTGGCAAAAAAGCTAAAATATTGTGCCAACTTCTCCTTGTACATCACTATAAGTCTCATTTTCATTTGTGACCTACTTCAGGGTTTTAGCTTAAGCTTCCTGAGGTAACAGCCAAATGCCCTAAATCCAGCATGTCACCTGCTCCTAAACTTCTCACTAAGTAGGACAAGTTTCTAATAAACACCTGTGTGCAACAAAAAGCAGCTATTTCTGCCTTTCAGTCATTTAGATTAATACCTAACCACTAAATTGTATGCTGCTATGAACAGAGTTCTCCTACCATAAGACTAAGCACCAGCACCCACCAGCTATAGCGATTCTGACATTATCCAAATACAGGAAACTGACACACATACACACACACTCCAAGGAAGACAAAGACATCAAGGATCTCCCTAAGACTACATTAGGAGAAGTTTGTTTCATTTTGTATAATTTAGTATTTGTGTGGTTTTCAACACTTCAATTCAGCATCCTCATTCTATTCTTACATATCTACATAAACAGCAACTTTTCTCTCTTCCAGTGCCCATCAGCACACATACTGCTTTACAAGAGGTTCACAGTCCCTGACCACAACCTCAGATAGTACAGACATTGAGATAAGAAGAGATAATAGTTCTTTTAAAAACTTAATCGATTAAAAAAATCAAAGAGCTGGTTGCTGACTAGGTTTCAAGTGCTATCTTTTAGATAATTACATAGATAATCACTTACTTTCTGACTTGTGTAGCCATAGTGATTATCAGGACATTACACATTTGCCTTAAATAGAAAGCACACACCTCTTTTTGCTATAAAGAATAGGAATAATGGAATTCATGTCTCTGGGTTATTACAAGGCATTCCTGTTGGGGATATCAAAGATTTTTACCACTCATAAAAAGGTAGCATTTTAGAACATGTAATTTGTGGCAGCCATTGTTTCTCTCATATTTTCTGCTTGATTTTTAAAATTATCTTCATTTTAAGCCTGTCTCATAATTGAGTGAATATAGAAAGTGTAGAATCATCTTTCATGAGCTGAAATTCTTAGGATTGCTCCTAGGACAGCAGGCTGCACCCACTTTCCTCTTGGAGACTGACAATCTAAGTTCTGCTATGAAAAGCTCTCAGAGCTGCTGCTGATCTTTTCTCTCTGCATTGAAACACAAAGCAGAACAGACTAGAAACAAGGACCCACTCTTCACTAAGACACCTGTCCACAGAAAGTAGCTTCTGATACACAGCATAAAGTCCAAAAGCCAGCAGCAATCAACAAAGGCATCCACTGAAGTCTAAAGCCAGTAAATTAGGCTGTGGGAAACAAGGAGAGGAAAAGAAATGAGAACACAAGCAATCACTCTGAGATAGGGTCAGAAAAAAGCAGTGACCCTTAGGCTTAGAGATGAAGTGATGATTCAGGTAGCAAAATGCACTAGAGCAGAGAATTGCTTCAACGCAGCTGAACAGTTAGCCAGAACGAGAAGGATGGGTTGACACAGCCCCTTCTCAGACTTAATGAATTGCATGAGGAACAAGCACTGGCAGCACACCCTCCACAGGTCACGCTGTGGGAGAAGCTTCCCCAACTCTCAGCAATCTTGAACTAAAATATTATCATTCAAAAGAGATACTTTTGCCATTTAATATACCAACTCACAAACAGGCCATCAAGTATGCCTATCAGTATTTAGCTGCTTCAACTACCTATTAGGTTTTTTTTCTTGCAATGTATCAAACCAGAAATCTAAGTTTCCCTGGTCATCTCATTCCATGAGCCACGTAACAGTAAAGCACAGAGTAAGTGCCCTGGCATTGATGGAATTTCTACAAAAAGACCTTTGAAAGATACATCGAAAAGTATCTTTTAATACTATTGTTTCATTTGATTGGCCTAAAACTGAAATATAGAGCAAATCCAGAAAAAAAAAAGAGCATTGGTTTCTATAAAGAAGAGACAGACATCTGAAAAGAAAGTCTTTAGCTGAAGGAAGACTATTATGGCAGCAAAATTGACAACTGAAATGCATCCTGTTTAAGAAAAATCTATTTTCCTTGCCTACATGACTTTACCTGCTCTACTAGATGGTTTTTTGAGGACCTTTCCAGTCCTCTGTTCCAAACAGGCGGCATGCACGGTCTTAAGCAGTACCTTCTGTAATGAATAATTCAGTTCTAACCTTTGTTTTGTTTCTGTATTAGGAAGAAAGTTAATTTATTTAAAAATTATTTGTATGCAGGTTCCACTATGGGTAAAAATAAATAAGTACGTATGTATGACCTACTCTAGAAGGTCCAGAAGGGTTGGACTGGATGATCTTTCGAAGTTCCTTGAGATTCTGTGATATGACAATCTAACAAAACCAATTCTCCTTTTAAAGCCTGGGAAGCCACACAGACTGAAATAAATGTTCTTAATTTTTATGGACAAAACAAAAAACCTCATCAAATGTTCCTTGGAAAGTTTGGTGTTACTAACATGGTCTGAGAGAAGTATTCATCCAGAATTTCAAGACTGGTTTAGATTCCAGATGAAAAGAAACCCCTCGCAACAACAAAAGCAAGCGTTAAAATTGCTTTTATCCAGTTCTTAGTTTGTGGACTACAATTTGGCATTTGTGGTACCCTCTCAGATAACTCAAGACTCTAAAGTTACTGTCAAACAGGATGCAAATATTGATGCAAAGCTGTAAACGATAAATTCTTTTTCTACTGAAGTAAATATTTCCAAGGACCAATTCACACAAATTTAATAGCATATTACCAGCAGCAAGCCATAGGAAAGGAAACTTAACTTTCCTCAAACTTTCCATTGCCCTTAAACCTTTCCAATACTTTTGTAATAGATAATATACATATATATACATACTATAACCAGAATTTTGCCAGAAACAAAATGTTACCAATTGAAAGAGGTGCAAATGGAGATAAGGACAAAAGAACACTCAACATTGTTTCAGGAAAAAATGCTAGATCACCTAAGACCCCAGCTGAACCTCAAGTTCAGACAGTTTCTGGTTAATGTTTCTGTTCTAATAGATCTTATCTAGCATAAGCATCTGTCCAGCAAAGCTTATAAACAACAGAAGAGATAGATGAAGAGCTGGAGGATGAGGAGGGGGAAGACATTCTAGAGCAGAAAGGCTGAAAACCACATCCTACTATATTCTCCTGTACAAAACACATTAAATATCATTTCAGGATTTATTTCTGGATACATTTCTAAACATTTACCCCCCAGTCAAAATAAGCACTTTTTTTGACCTTTGATTGGTCACCTGAATGTGCTCTGAAACCATTAATCTCAGCTTCAGTCACTCCTGACCTGAGTTTTCTGAGGACAGCGTTATGCACAGAACCGTTACTAGGTCATTTAATTGGAACATATTTGAGTTAAAGCAAAACTCAAATTAATTCTCACATGGCTTGTTTTTCAGTAAGGAAGCCGAAGGGTTATCATCAGTCTAAAAAGAGCCAGAAGGCTTGCTGAGTCATCCCCAAACTAAGCTTTTATTCAAAAATGCAAAAAACTAAACCACACTTCTATGGATGCATACTCTTCATGAAAAATACAGTCACAGAGAATTCCAGAGAAAAAAAATTACTCCAAGACTAGACATATTGTACAGCATCTCAAAATAATACTTCATTCATTGCTTTAAGAGACAAAAATGTTAAGACTTCGAATTTGAAAACACAGCTGAATTATTTATTTAGGAGAAAAAAGGAAAGGGAAAAAAAGTGTTCATCAAAACATGTGGTAGCTTAGTTTGAATGACTATATGAAATTAAGGCCAATATAGTACATTGAGTAAATAAATGATGTGCTTGTGGAAGACGTCTTATTTTGATCAGTGAATTTTCTCACTTTTGTCTATGGTTCATAAAATCCAAGCCTTCATTTATGATTTACCACATGTATTGCCCACAAATAGGTGCCAGCTGTGGAGCAGGCTGTACAAGGCACTACAAGCTAGAGGCAGAAAAAAGGACACGGTCTTCTACAGAGATTATTTTACCCCATCTAAGCATCCCATTGAACCAAAAATGAAGCAGAGTCCCTCCCTTTTCTCTTGACTTCTCTGTCCAGATTCCAGGAAGCAAGACATGGGCTGTGATGCTGAAAGGATTAAGTCAGTCAGCTGCAAGTAGCCAGCATGGCACAAACTGAGCTCTTCCGCCCAGTAGCACCTGGACGAGTTTGGAGTCAGATCCAGTGTGGCAGTAGAGCACATTCACCTCCTTACCAAGGGAGACACTCTAGTCCAGTTTCAGTCTGTCTCATTTTCTTCCCCTCAAGTAACTATATTAATAAAATAGCTACTTTTTAAACACCAAATCTAAAAATTATGTGTATATATAAGATTGAGATGGCTTCTTCAGCCTGGATTTTGGAAAATGACAGCCTAATGTCAGCTTTTGCATTTAATCAGAAAATAAGCTACATCTTTGCTTACAAAGTCACTGGGAATACAAGTTTTTAATCCCTTTACCTTTTCAAATGCCTTTTCTTGAATCAGCCTAAGGACTAAAATGTTCTGATTCACAGAAGTTCTTAGGCTGCAAATCCATTTATTAAGGATAGGATTATACAGTACATGTATATCATTTTACATATGATACTTCAGTAAATTTAAACTGACAGGGCAGTCTTAAAAAGCTTTCAGTTGCTAAGTGAGCTTTATGGAAATATTTACTCATATTTCTTGAATTTCAATACATACCTTGTATTAGCTCAAAATCTTGGGGAGATCTACAAATTTTACTAAGCTTGAAAACAGCCACGGTCCCTGTGTCAGTTACCTTGGAATAAATCTGCTGGAGTTACCTGTTTTACAAAGATATAAATACTACACTCTTGTTTCAATCATATGCTAATGATAAAAACAATATTTCACACCAGAATGTATTCACTTTACATGTGAAAATATTACTTTAGAATCACATTTAGGTCAAGATCACTGTGTAGAAAAGGACCAACTCTATCAAGTGCTTGCAAAATTGATCCTTTTCTGTCCAGACAATCAACAGAACACCAGCCTTCAATATATAGTCTCCACAAATTTACCATGCACACAGACAGCCACTCATCCCACACTTCATCCCTAGCAATGTACTGAGCATGTCACTTATGGCATGGCTTTGAAGGTATACAGAATTGGGTCTTATAGGCAAGACAGGGCAAAGCCCAGCTCAGAAACCTTTTGGAAGGCTGCTAATGCTCTTGAGCTGTAGTCCTAAACAATCTTCTCATTAGTGTTTTTACTACTCATTAGAGAACAGTAGTATAAAAACCTATGAAACTGCATGTGCCACAGGAGGAAAGATGAGTCCTTTAGGCAGCAACTTGGAAAACTTGAGAAATGAGGTCAAATGACTTGTCTCATAAGTAGGTGGCCACACTGCAAATAAAAATATTTAAGCCAAAAAGCACTCACCTTCAAAACTGGATTTAAGCTACTAAGCAGACAATATATAACTGGAGAGGGGAGAAAACAAGTATTTAGTAAGCTTTCAGAGTAATTATGCATTCCTATGGATCAGTAGTTTCCAATATTCTTACATTCTCTCTTTTTTTTGTTTTTCCGTGCTATCCACAGCCATTCAGATCTGTGCTATTCACCTGTAGATGCCTGGATTTCCTCAGCAGCATGCTGCAGCTTAGTCTGCATAAAAGATTGATACATTTGCTGTATATACTAGATAAAGGTAACAGCCCAAATGAGGTCAGTAACATCTGCCTGCTTCAAAACAGGAAAGAATCCTCTTTAGCAACGCATTTAATATGCTGACACAAGTGAATACTGGGATATATGAATAAGTCATAAGGAAGCTCTGAGTTGTCATGAGTAGCCACCTGCTTTTCCATCAGAAAACAAGGTGGCTATATACTATTAGGTCACAGGTTACCCTGCATAAAAAGAATTCAGTCCTTCAAAGCAGCCTCTGATGACAAACAAGACCAGAAACCAGAGTCACATCTCTCAGGAATAAGACTAAATAGAGTCTTCTTGCACACACTGATCTTAAAATAAAAGTAATACTTTAATTCTAAGTCCAACAGATTCATATTTCAGAGTTTTGGAAAGAACTTTGAATGCTTAACACTAATGTAAGCATTCCTATTTAGGAATATATATATATAAAGGTAAAAAGTAATCCTGAATGCCAGGACATATCTCAAAAGTACTTTTTTCTTTTATACTCAGACCAATGATTGTGTGAAGTATGGACCATCATCCAACTGCAATATGAAACTTAAACTATAAGAAAAAAATTGAAATAACTTTAGAATCAGTTACAAAAACACAGAAAATGTTGTAACATTTTTGCAAGCCTTGGTAAGGAAAATAATTCAACAAAACACTGAAGGAGCAGTAACAGTAGTTAAGAGTCTCAAGTCAAGAGAGAGCTCTTTCATAAAAATCAAGAATAAAACAGATTTTAAGGAAACCACACAATCAACAGTGACAGCACAGGATTAAAAAAGAGAAAACACCACACTGAAGAAGACTTTTAAAAAGCAACAATGTCAACAACAAACTACATAGATTAATACAGGATGAATGGCATAATTTAGGTCAGTATTGAGAAGTTCCAGTTGCAGCCCTGTTGCATGGACAAAAAGGCCAAAAAGCTCCCACCTCCAACGTCTGCGGGGGTCGACAAAGAGAGAAGTGCCAAATAGGTCTCCTAGTACATGCTGACACCTCTAACAATATGTCTGCATAGTCTTTGCTTTTCTCACTTCAAAACCAGAGCCTTCCTAAAAAAATCATAAGGTTAAAATAATTATAAAATTAACTATAAAATAAGGTCACAGGAAACTTCCAGTATCACCAGTTTAGGGGTGGATTTACACATGGATTGTGTCACAGATCACTTATAGGCCACAACCTTTGCAACAACTGTTGAATCCAGCTCAATGTAGTGATATTTAACAGACGGTATGCTTTCTCTATACATCACTGTATTGCAAACAGGGGTTTCTGCATGTGAAACACATTGCAAAGGAGAAAAAAAAAAACAAAAAAAAAAAAAACAAAACACATCAAATGAGCAGGTAAATGGGAAGAATCCAGAAAGGGAAGTCACTCTTCTTAATTAGAGCAAAAAGGTACAGTCAGCTTTTGACTTCTCATCTCAGGACAAATATGGACATGGCTGCTAATGTTTCATTAAACTGATCAGAGTCTTGATGAGAATAAATTCTGATGTCTTCAGATAGCCCTCTATTAAAAAAACATGTCAAGGCTTCAAATTTTAAGTTCCCAGTGGACACTCAGCTGCTTTATCTATTTCAGTTATCAAAAATAGCTATTTCCTGGCTCATGCAGCCAGAAGTAATCAGCTTGCACAAACAGATAAGTAGCATATTTTAATCTCTACTGCTTGGGGGTTTCCCCCTTTATAAAGATAAACATCTTAGGATTCATCAAGACACTGCTAGTGAATCAAACACATTGACATCATCACCATGCAGAAAGTTGCCTGCTATGCATCACTCTAAATGACACACAACTTAGTCTCACAAATGAGTTTAAAAAAAACAACAAAACAAAACAACCACCAAAAAAACCAAAACAAAACAGAAGATTTACAATGTTTATACTGGGTTCTCTGCTGTGTCTGCCAACTTCTTCTAGTTAGCTATTTCTATTTCCTTTCAAATTCCTTTAATCCGTTGATCTTAGTGTCACAGTTAATGACCACATAAAATACATCAACTGTAAATTTTGTAACCTCTCAAAGCTGATTTATTTTATTCTCAGAAATGTGGATTCCTTCTGTAGTTGTAAGCTGTATCTCTGTGCTTCTGACAAGAAACAGAAATATGAACCAATGGAAACACACAAAAGAAATGATAAATTAGTTTATATTTCAGATGTACACTGATATAAGAACTTCCATGTCCTTTGGATTACAGAGAAGATTTGGTTTGTTGAGGGTATTTTTAATGACTTGTGACTAAACACACAGGGATCTCTCTTGAAAACCTGTACAGTTTTACCATCTAAAACTGAGGTGTGGATACATTATGCAAGTATTTGTTTTCACACATACACTTTCAGAAGAGTGATGTTCATGAAACTCAGGTATTTGTGAACAGTACTGTTGGACAGATACACACTTAAATACCTTCTCCTATATAAATACTGTTGCTCCGGGAGAAATTAGGTAAAAATTCATAATTTATTATTAAATCTCTCCTCCACCACACAGTTTCAATACAAATACTTATTTTAACAGCACATCAACAAGAGAGACTCAATCAGATGTAATAGGCGCAGAAGTACTTAGGGATGGGGCCAGTACTAGAATACATACGAGCACCAAAGCTTTCATATTGGGCAAATTGCATAATTACTTTAAGAACCAAGTGTAATTAATTAGGACTTTTACAGCCACTATGTATGATCCTTAAGTCTTAGATATTTCCATTTAAATTTTGCATCAGTGACTACTTTTCTAGTGCAGGAAAATAAGAATAGAGAAGATGGAAGTATTATGTATATGCACAATGCTCCAGAATCAATTGAGTATCCATATGGACATGACAGAAAAGCCAAAGCAGCTGTACATAATCATTACCACTCCAGCTGTAATCTGAGATAGAGATTAGTCTGATTAAATTGTTACCTTTAATAACTAGACAAGCACCAAAATAATTCATCTTTACAAACTGCTGTGCAGAATATATGCCATGGGATCATAAACCTGTTATAAGTAGACATTACTACTTTGTTATTACCAGTTAGAACTTGCTCTACAAGTGACAGCTAGTGTTTGTTCACTTCGAAGCATCTCATAGTTTTCTTTACATAATTAATAATTAAAATAACTGATTAAAAGCAAATAGGGAAGCAACATGGAATGTGTGTATTTCTAGTAGTATTCTGCACAATTAATTTTCCATTCTAAATAATTACGATTTCTGGAGCAATTGAGATAAGCCTTGTGCCGTTTACCTTATAGCCAACATGAAAATTGCTTTATGAGGTGGAAATTCAAGTCATAATTAAAATATCGCCCAAGTTCCAAATAAGGCCAAAGTCATCATATCTAACGAAGAACTCTAAACAAGCCTTGAATAACTAATTACATTTTTCTAGATAACCTGAGATGCTGGGATTATAATCTGTAACTTTATCAGCATTACCTTCTGTTCCAATTTCACTTTTTAAATTATTATTAAGGAATTCATACATGACAAGGCAACCAACCATAAAACCAAAACATCTGAGCTTTAATGTGTAACACTAGTGTCATGGTTTAGCAAAGAGTTGCTTTTGCTTAGTAACAGGGGGAGCGGGTTGCAGTGAAGACCCGGTGAAAGTTTTTTAGACTCTCCCCCGACTCCTGGGTTCAGACCCACCCCCCGGCCCGGCTGGGCCAATCTGGCGCCTCTGCAATCACTATTTAGGGACGGGAATGTGAGGTGCCAAGCAGGAGGTGTAAGAGTGGTACAAGATGGAGGCGACCATGCGGACCCCACAGTCGGAGAAGGAGGAAGGATGGAGCATCAGACCAGAGACCCCTCTGCAAGCCGTGGTGAGAGTGCAGCCGGTACCCCTGCAACCTATGGATCAGCAGCAGCAACTTCATGTGAGTGTGCCCGGACGGGCCAGAGACTGTGTGGGGGAGGCGGTCATGGCACAGGACATGCTGGAGAGCCTGTGCACCGCAGAGCAGCCCCACACGAGAGGCAGAGAGGAGCAGCAACTTTTGGGACAAATGAGCATCGGTACAGCCCGTGCAGGGCTTTGGGACAAATGTGCGTCGGTGCAGCCCGTGCAGGGCTGCCATGTGTGTGTGGTACCTCACGGACTTGCAAGGAGGACTGGTGCGGAACCCACTTGCCCTGAGGTGAGACAAACGGCAGAAGCCACCAGGAACGGACTGACTGAAACCCCCACTCCCTGCCCCCCTGGGCCGTTCAGGGGGGACGGAGGTATAAAACACCGGGATCAGGGCTCTGAGCCCGGGAAGAGGAGAGGGGTGGGGAGCAGGTGGTCTTAAAGGGCTGGTCGGACTCTTCATCTCTGTACCATTCTGTGTTGTTTTGTTTTGGTTCTGGTTTTTGGGGTTTTGTGTTTTAGTTGGTATTAAATTGTTTTCTGTTTTTCTTCCCCAAGCCGAGTAGCCTGGTCTGTTTTGTCCTGCACCTTAAGCGGCAATTAAGCCCTCCCTGCCCTTTAGCAATCCTTAAGTCTTCGGTACTTGAGGCTAATCGTGGTCTTTTGTTCCCCGATAGGCCTAAACCACCACAACTAGTAATCTTAGAAGAACCAATTCTTTTCTCAGCTAAGGAATATTTCTTAGATCCTGTGTTTGTAAAACGGTGCATACATACACCTGATTGCAAACGAGTCAAACAATTGGCAAAAACGTCTGGAAGCCTGAAGCAACAGATATTAAAGATAATACAAAACAAACGTTTGACAGTTTTCACGCAGGATGATGATGTATTATCTCACAAAAGCAAGACAGCTCATGGAAATATGTGTACAGACTTAGTCACAATTCAAAGAACTTATTGCCCTACTAGAACAGAGATGAGAATCTCTATGCAAGAACACTGGGAAACAAAAGACCCAGGACATTAACTTGCAAAGTTAAGCAGTAGGCATTTTATTAAATATATTAAATTATACTATTTGTCATATCCTGGCAAATACTGTATCTAAATTTAATGCAAAAAGAGAAGGAATTGCTCAGAATTAATAGAGCCTATTAGTCTAGCTTCTCATTCTATATTCATTTTAATCTAAAAATATGGCTGAGAGGGGAAAGTGGAATAAAACGCATCATAAATTTATTAACATCACACATTTTATCTTTGATAAAGCAACTATAAAGAAAATTACCATTATGTGAAGATTCAATAATAAGCTGCATTAAACCTGGAGACCAAGGTAATAAGAGAATCATAATGCAAGTAACAAGTTTGATAGAAACGAGACTACCACGTTGCTCATAAGAAAAAAAATCTCAATGTATATGAGGATTAACACTGAATATAAGAGATAGTAAAAAATTGACCTTAATAGGTCACTTAATGATGGCACAAGTGTGCTAGTGCAATTTACTGATGACATGAAGTTGTTCATACTGTTCAAGATACATCATCCAAAGAGCTATGTGACGTTGATGAAAACACAAAAGGAAAAAAAAAAAGATATTAAATATAGTAATTCAGTCTGCAAAGTTATGCACTTAAAGATGAGGGAAGTAGTTTGAACTATTCCACCGGAGAGGAAAGAAGACAATTAAAACAGCAGCAGAATGACTATATGCCACCAATGGAATAAAGACAGGGAAAAAAAATCCAGAGAAATGATCCTGCACTGTGGGATTTCCAGAGATCAGACTGTAATCCAGACGTGGGACTTCCAGGAGCAGTGAGGCAGAAATAGCATCACAGCACAGGAGACAGGCAAAGCCACATCCAGAAAACAGAACGGGAAAGATTAAACTGGAAGACGAACAGAGAATGCTGTGACTAGAAGACGTAAGAGCCTAGTAAGAAGACACTTGCTTATCATGGCATAATGAAGTCCAAGGTAAAAATATGATACACTTTAATCATAGAAAGACAACAAAAGGGAAAGCAAATGGAGTGAGAACAGCTCTTTTGGGGTAAGTGACAAAAATAAACATAGATCATGGACTGCAGGAACAACTTTAGAGTAACAATTCAGATAGTCAGAAATGTGCGGTTCAAGAACCTTGGAAGATGTTGATGGCATATTTACTTACAAAATACTGCCACTTAGCTCCACAGAGTTTGAGACTGTGGCATAAGATAAAGTTTACTAAAGATTCTTTTATCTAAATCATATGTACAAAGCCATTCGGGCATGCTTTTAAAACTACCTGCTTACATTTCAAATTGTTTTGTTGGGGTTGTTCGCAGGGGTTTGGGCAGGTTACTTGTGTTTGTTTATTTTTAAAATCATTAAGGTCCCCTCCATATAAAGTGTCCCTGAGTATATTAATGGGGAACTATCTGTTAGCCTCATGTAGGCAGCCAAGGCTTTATTTTGCCCCAACAACTGAAAAAGCAGAAGCATTAGATTTGTTTTCACAGAGATTTTACATCCCTGTGAACAATAGCCCTAAAATAGTGTACATGGACTAGTGCAGTAATCCTGCAACACTGGGGAAACGGGGAAAAAAAGATATAAAAAGAGACAACTCTTTGCAGACATGTCAACGGCCAACAATTTTAATCACTGTAGCTGGTAACACCAGACAGCAATCTGGAGAGAAAGAAAAAAAGTAAGTATCTTATAGACTGAAGCAAGACATAAGTAGTAGTCAAGTCTAAATTGCAACTCAAAATGTTTTACGTTGTTTGCCAGTCCTGCAGGCAACTGTTCCTAACAGTCATCTTCTCTTTTTTCCACATTGCAGCTTGTGAACTTTTCAACAGCGATATTTCCAAGCACTCATAAAAGGATATAACAGGTTTGATAAAGTTGGATATCGTGTTTACCCTGTCCTATGAATGTAACTAACCCAGAGATCTCAATAGCCAGTCTGGGAATACACTTCACAGAACTGCAGTGGCAGTGGATTTATCTTAAAATATGAGCATATAAGGAGAAGATGAAACTCTTCCTCTTTCTACTTCCCACTCCCCTTCAGCAGCATTCAGCAAACCCCAGATAAGTTTTCACTACTCACATAGCTGCTTCAAGTTAAGGAACCAAAAGCATGGAATCTGGACTTCCACAGAGACTCTAGAAAATTCTACTTATGTGTATATATAAAAATATACTCTAAAATACATAAGTAGACGCATACACACACATATATACAGATATATATATGCCTTATACAGATATACGTCTTATGTGCAAGACTTCATTCGAACTCATACAAATCTCTGCTGCTTTACAGAGAAGCCTTCTGCTTGCACGCCTTCTTAATGAATCCCAACTTGCCAGGAAAATCATTAAGACAATAAAAGCACTAAAAAGGGAGTGGAGGGCGGTGGGGGGAAGCCTACAATACTTCAGAAACTCGACATGATCAAGGAGCTTCATGATAAAATAAAAATTCACAAGTTGAGGCAACAGCACAAACAGCATCTAGCAATTTTTACAGCTTACATCTAAATAGCAGAAAATTACAATACCCTACAAATGACAACTATAAATTAACATACCACACGGACCAAATAATTTTCATTTATCCCACGAGAAACACCACAATAATTGCTATTTGCAATTTCTAAAGCAAGGCCCAATAATTTGCTGGGAAGGCTGAATCACAACGGAAATAATAAAGAAACGTCAACATTTATGTTCATTCCAATTTGACAGCTCTAATATTTAATTTTCACTCTCAACATTGATCACAATTTTTTGGTAAATTAAAACTCCTCCATGTCTTATTCCCTCCTTGATCCCTTCACCTCATTGTTTGGGGTAAAAACCTTCAGCACTTGATGACTAACTTTCTGCTATAGAAGAAAATAAATTGAAAAAAGGAAAGTAACAGAGTTTTGATGATAAATGGAGAGTTACAAATAAAAACTACACTTTATAAACACTTATTTTCTCATATTAATAACGGAAGTCATTAATTTTTATCTCAAACTTACAGTAATAGTTCAGTCGTTACTTAAATATATCATTTAATGAAATAATTTGTGCACAAGGTAAAAGACCATCATTAGTGAAGTGGTGGTTTGTATTTGTAAACTTGTCTCCAGAGTGAGCATGTTTCAGTATCAGTGAACTCCCTTCATAAAAAAAAAAACCCTCCTCCGTTATATTATGTAATACATAGAAACATAGAATGGCAGGAGTTGGAAGGGACCTTTAGAGATCATCTAGTCCAACCCCCCTGCAGAAGATCGATTTTGCTCTTATATCTTCTCCTGGAATGACATAATAAGCAGTTTCATCACAACACAGCAACATGAAACAAACTCATAACTTCTCTCAGATTTACACAGAAGTAAAAGATACAGGAAGAGTAAGCATATAATCTAAGGCAATAAGAAAACTTCTAGGGAATCTTTCATTTAAATGAAACTCTAAAACTCACTGTCACATGGCAGTTTTTAAGTTGAGACAATCCCTAAGTACTCATTTCAGAGCTCTAAAAAAAAAAAAAAAAATCGATTTTATTACATTTTGCAAGGGAGTTTTTGATTGAGTGTTTTACATTTTTTTCCCTCCCCTCAAAATTCCATGATGACCTTACATTTATTGATTGCTGGGCATTTATTTGCTTTCAAATCGCTTTTCCATAAGTTTTGACATCTTAGGAATAAACAAAACCAGATTTCAGCGTCTAATATTGAGCTTTAATTTATCCAGAAAACCCCACTCTCTCAGGCTTCACTTTGAAAAATTCGATTATAATGTAATTAGAGTATTAATAGCTCATAGTATTTTTATTTGCTTGTTGTGTATCCAGACAAACAAACAGGAAAAGCCAGAAGAACAGCTACTTGAAAATAAGCAGCCTTCTCAGTTTTGCTAACATTTATCCACAGGAATGTTAGATAAACGAGTAATGCTCTATGTGCAAATTACATTAAATGTATTCTGCTATGAACAATGAGACCAGGCAATTAATACAGAGGCACAATTGAGTGTTAGTCATTGCAACCTGGTCTATATGACAGTGTCGTTCTTCTCTATCATTATCCTGACATGCTTTTATTGGGAAATTTCCTTTTTCTTCATTTTACAGGGTGATGTGTATGTACATAAATACACATTATACACTGAAAAGCAAACTGAAAGATAACAAACATTTCATCCCCTATACATGAATGATGCACTATTGTCATATACACATAATTTTAGGAGTCTGACTCTCCATTCCATCATAAGAGTTTCCTGAAGTTTACCTTGACAATAAAGAACAAACCCTCAAGAGGTTAATTACCTGTTAACTCGACAGCAATTGAAAGTCAGACCTGCAGTCTAATTGCAAGTGCAAAACTATGAACAGTCTTATTATTCCTTGTTTTAAGATAAATATTAATTTAACACCATTAAATTTCTTCATAATTATAAATAGTAATTAATACCAAATATTTATATTTAACTTTTACCTTACAACTATTGCTGAGTCCATGAATGCTTTCTGATGGTGTAAAACTTCATAAAAGTTCACCTGCCTCCAAATACTAGAAATATTTCCCACCCTGAACCAATTACAATCCCAAATTCCTATTTTGTGGACCTGCTCAAATCCCACCTGTTTCTACAACACTCCTTACTTTACACAGTGAGCACACATTGAGTTTCTTTCCAATGTGCCTGAAGCAAATACTTCTGCAAATATGTGGAATCTCTGAACTGAAATCATTATGCACACAGCTTCTGAAAACTACTGTTTGGAGAAGTCGATTTCCCCCTCCCAGAAGATCAACAATATATAGTATTTCTGATATGCATATCCACATAGCTACACAATTTTCTCTTTGCTGTGAATAACTTGGGAGCCATAAAGCACACATGCACACAAAATCCTAAAGGATTGCACAAGTGATTCTGGACTAAGTAAAATGAAAAAGACTATTTTTCATTTTTCTATGGAAGACATGACAAGACCTTTTAGGCTAGAAAGTCTTCTCAACTATAAGGCAAGTATATGCTACCAAGAGGAATGTAACAAGCAAAGAACAGAGAATTCAACAAGTATTATCAGCTGTCCTTAGAAACAACCACAAAATAAAGGTTTCCTTAATGTAAACTATATTATCAAAACATGTATACTTCATTAATAGTAATATATTGAAAACAAACTTGTTTAACTTGGCATCTTATAGGTTGACATCATCTCAGAAAGCCTCCTAAATTCATCTGGATGGTTAAAAACAGAACAGAAACCAAAAATAGCCAAAGAAAAATAAATTAATTGAGAAATTGAAAGAGAGGAAGACTCAAACAGAAGAGCAAGAAAACTCTCAACAGGGAGGAAAAAACAAAGGTTGTTGCTTCTTAAAAAAAAAATGTGTTTTTTTAAACAGAGGATATTTAAGAATTTCCAAGTGTCAAATAGTGGTGTTTTCTGTAAAAAGAATGCCTTCAAGTAGCACCAGAATAAGCGATACGATAAACTAAATTCTAAGCCTGCAATGGCAGGACTGAGAACAACAAAGAACACTTCTTCCACTAAAGATCTTGTGTAGCTATGCTCATATGCACCAAAATTAGCACATGCTAGTTTCATCATTCTCCCAGCCTTGAAGCACAATAATTTCCCTCCATATCCAGTGAATTACATAAAGACAATAAGGACATTTGTAGATTAGAAAGTTACAACATAAATTAGAATATGATACATAGCACTTTCCTTGTTCACAGAGAAAGAGACTAAACCTTAAATGCTGTATTTACAAATAAGGAACAAGATTAAGCACATCCTTCATCTGCTTTGGTTTTCAATAGCATGTAGACATAAAAAGTCAAATTTATCAGGATGATTAAAAAAACAAGGACTATCAGGAGCAACAGATGATGTATTAAAGAACTGCATGAGACTCCTTAAAAGGAATGTCCTTAGTAGGCAAGAAAAACTTTAACCACAGAGTTATTTAATAACAGTAGGCAAGGCTTTTAAAGACCTTTAGTGAGCACGATCACAACACTATCAAGGCAATGCAAAGGAAAAATTCAGAGGAAAATGTTCGCAAATTCCATTTTAGTACAACACTGCAAGCCTCCATCAGTCCAAGAGAATCTAATGTACACTGCCTCTGCTTCACGGTCCAATTGTTACTTATAAATGCAGTCAATCTAAATTAGAAAACCTAACTCTAAACTTAAAGAAACATTCTGCTTACGTTCAGCTGCCTGTCACCTGAAGTTTTATGTTAGAGAACAGATCTCTGAATGCATATAAACACCAAAAGCAGTAACTGCACTTCAAGAATGTATATAGACTGGAAAGAAAACAATCCAGGAACCTTCCTGTTAATCATTAGCTTTTGTTAATTCAATATATGGTTTGCTTGTTCCTCATCTTCCCCCACCCCCTTTAAAGACAAGATAGGTCAGCTACAAATACCATCCACTTTTGATGCCCTGGCTCATTTGAATGGAAGACACCTTTCAAGATCAATTGTCTAAGTATTCATCAACCTCTAACCTTTAGTGGCATTTATACCTGCATTAAAAGAGATTCCCTTGTGCACTTGTTGAATGACGTACAGTATGTGTTTGGAACAGCATGTCTGAAATACCACCACAAAACTCCCCAGCTATGTATCCATATCTGAACCTTATATCTTCTCCTATAGCTGATGGTTACACACTAACAGCTCTCTGAGAAAACAAAGCATTTCGATCTACGCCGTGTATTTGGAGAAGAAGAACATACAATTGGAAAACAATTCAGTCTTTCTAAAATGAGGACTGGAAGAGCATCACAGAAAATTGTTTACACTCCCAAGCTTCCATTTCCATTCAGTCACTTAGTTGTTAACTTGAACAATTACATAACTTCCTAGCTCAAAAAGTATTTATTTCTCAAGACCACTGTGATGGCTAGCTACCAGGTGTTTATGATATCAAGATACAAAGTATCATACACCTGAAAACTCAAAAACTCTGAGAACAAATACACATCTATGCATAGAAGTCTTTTATTCTATGTCTATAATAAAAATCTACCTTTCAAGACTGTGAATCAATCAAAATTCTCTAATAACATAATCATCCTACACATCAGCAATGCATGGTTCTGTATTATTACATTCCTATATCAGTATCACAGAACATTGTACTTATAAATGTAGAGCAGCACTAAGTCTTCAAAATATCTGTCACAATATTATGTTTCTAAGATTTAATTCCAGGTTGGGGGTTAGCTCTTGGAGGGGCAGAATCATCCCTTCTGAAGTAACATCTCATCAGCAACTGCCAACGAACAATCTTTTTTTCCAAGAACTCTCTTGAATAAGAGAACAATTTGTTCTTCAAGTATTGTGCAATAATTCAGTCTACTTGAAAAGTTTCAGGTCCATCTGACCTAATAGGGAATGATTTTCCTCATTTGTTTGAGATACATGGCACAGTCTGAACAACAGTACTTCATGCCATTGTATTTATCACGTTCTAGGAAGAAATACATTCTCTAAAACTGTACCTGGCGTATTAGCTGGTCCCTCATCATTTCAGTCATAAGCCACCTCAAGCCATTCACCTAATGGGAAGTGTTATTTCCTTTTAACAGGTGAGACCCTGAAGTACATAAATTATGGAAGAAATCCATAATAAAATGTAGATGCTAAGTGACATCTTTTTGTGCCTGCATCTCTACCGAAATCGTGGTTCTCAGACACACACACACACACATATATATACATATCACAAACATATACATATAAAACAATTATTCTAACAGCTAGCTTGTTTGCAAACATCATTAACATGAACAAACTAGATATTCTGTCATCATACATGGCAGTAACACATTTCCAGCCTTCACTAAGAAACATGAAACACTGATTCAAATAGATCATGGATTTCATTTCTTCAAGATGAGTGACTTAAGCCATAAATTTTGGGAAAGCTTGTACAGTGAATTAATCTTTTTCAAGACCTCAAAATAGTGCTGCATTAACAAAGAGTTTTAGATGTTCATCCTAGAATATTCTACAGAGATGGTGGCTAAATTACTTTACAGAACTCTAAAAGCTTTAGGTTTTTCTGTCTCAAGAGACTTCAATATGGAACCTTGCACCTTGCCAAGGAAGACTA
Source organism: Urocolius indicus (assembly GCA_013401255.1). NCBI lineage: Eukaryota > Metazoa > Chordata > Aves > Coliiformes > Coliidae > Urocolius > Urocolius indicus. Next base: position 1,027,000 of record WBNH01007270.1, read on the forward strand.
ATAGACAGTGTTGAGCTCAGTTCCATCATTTCTCAACAGGGTCTTACTCCACAAGGAGCTCTGAAATCAAAGCAACTCTTAAGTCCACTCATCAGGTTTTTAAAAATACATAGGACAACCTATAATACTAACTTGCAAATTCCCATTGCTCCTCCAGCTCAGATGAAAACATATCCTTCCTTTGCTTATAGTTTACTCTTGTTCCTTTTTAACTGTTAACAGCTGCAGCTCACTGGAGCACCCATGTTTTCAGGTATCAACATGTATAACTCCTTTCATCAATTCTGTAACATGTTTTCCACGAGCAAACTAAACTTACAATAGTAAATACCATAGTCACTGACACATACTTACTTTTCAATACTGCAAGAGTTTCCTGATGCTTTTTTTATTGTCTATGTAGTAGTGTTTTAAAAAACACAAAAAGGAGTCTTTCATCTGAACTTCAGTTAGTATGCCTAAGAATATCCCAAGGATATTCCTGTAGCATCTCATATTACTTTTTACCTTTCCTGCTTACATTTTAATACCATTAAATCAATTTCTAGAGCAGTGTGATAGACTGATCTCTCAAAAGCTACTCATATACATTTCAAAAAGATGATATGAACTATGGCAATGCCTTTAAAATATCATCATCACGCTTTCTCTTTGGTTAAACAAAGTAAGAGATACAGCATCAGACTACGAATTTAAAACATCAATATTAAATGCTATAATCAGTAATTTAGGTATCATTTATGGACAGACTGAAGCATACATTTGATACAACTTTTTATACACCCATAGGAATGGCAACCATCCTTTGGTGCTGTCTGACGGCCTGACAGGGTCACAGCCACCTGTTCCTACACTTATCTGCTCAAGTAACAAACTGCTCAGTCTGCAAACAAACCAGACTTCAGAATCCACCAGCCCTTTGCCTAACTCGCCCTTGGATTCAATCCTATAGATGGGCTCAGACTTACACAGAGGAAAGGACTCTCTACATTGCTAGTTACCTACTGCTTTGGGGGCAAAGAAGGACGTTTAAAAGAGCATAGCTCCAAACCAAACACATATGTATGTATCAAATATCACTTCAAATAGTGGAGGATGTATCCAGTTCACAGAATAGCTCGTTTCTAGTCTTGTCTATGAAAACCTGTTCAATTTGGTAGCATTAAGTTAACAGTTGGACTCTGGCCTTAAGGATCTATGTAGAACCATTTGGGTTGGAAAAGAAAGTATTAAACAACAACAATAAAACTATTTTTATTAGAGTGTAAGTCTTCAAAAATATTGTTTTCCTTTAAAAAAACCACTTTTCAGTGTAGATTGTTTACCTTGTAGGAGGAGTTTGGTATGGTTGCATGCTTTATGCTTCCACATTTCAAAAAAGTTTCCATTAAAAACACATATTCTTTAAAAATTCAAAGTGTCTTTTATCATATAAACTGTTGTTGTGCTTTAACATTTTAATATAGAGAGAATAACTCACACTGGGATAAATTTCAGAACATCACCACTAAAATCAATTTAAAGATCACATTTTATAAGGAGAAAATCATAATCACTGACGTTTCCAGTAGTTTAATTACATTTACATTCACACATTGACTTATTGAAAAAAGCAATCTGCAGGTGTAAAGTCTCACACACAATTCCACTGATGTCAATTAGGATTATTATGCACATGTCTTCAAAGATACATTCGATGTGGATGATAAAGGCAGCTTTGCAACTGACAGCCTGACTGTAACAGAAGTTGCACCAGTTTAGTGGTGATGTTCTTTCACATCAAAGTTAAGGACCACTGAGTCTGTATCATTTCTGAAAGGGTCACTTTTCTTTCCCCATCTACACCTGCTCATTCCTGGTACCTCCTTTGGGTCACTAAGACATACAAGTAAAGTAATGTGAGAAAACTGAGCTGGCTTTGAAAAAAAAACTGGCTGAGAATTGGGGAACTATGTTCCTGTGGATACTTGTCAACTCTCAGCAGGAATATTAACGCTTACATAAGAGGCAGAACCATGTAATCCAAGAGAAGCATGAAGGATAGCATCACTGCTTTTGAACACAGCAGCATGAACTTCAATTGGCTGTAGCTGAAACTAACTTTTTTCTAAAGATCATTTCTTATCCAACATAATTATTAATTTACAATCTTCCATTTAAGGGCATTTCCCTTGTGTGAGTCATTCTGCAGATGGCAGAATACAGAGTTTTAGTCAGAAACAAATGATTTTTCCTGCAATTAAAAAAAAAAAAAGGGTACCCTTTTAAAACTTCAATTGTGAAGGTTCACGTACTTGGAAGTTGTTTTGTCCTTGAAGAACACAGAATCTTTTATAAGAGCTCTAAAAATTATGGAGAACAAGCAGGAGGTAATTTAGAACTGCAATAAGAACATCTGGAGACAAGGTTTAATAATCAAACAAATCAATTTGCTCTTACTCTCTTCTGTAAGAACTAGATACCCAGGACTAGGCAAAGGAGATTAACTGAAGCATAGGTATTCAGAGATGCTCATCTGTCCTGTACTATCTACTTCATTACATAAACCGATGGGGACTCACCAGTTATCAAATAAACAAGGGTAACCACCTGAAAACATAATCTACTTTATTAAAGACAGCATTTTTGAGGACAGCACTTCCATTCCTTCTGGTACTCAAAACTTAAGAGCAGTTTCATGTGCAGTTTATTCTCTAATGCACTTCCACACATCAGTGTAGAAAAACAGAGCCTGAGAAAGGGGTAACTTTTTGCTCTAACCAGAAGGAAACTTCTTTTTCTTCTAAAGAAGTCACTCTGTGAGTAGTAAAACTAATGAAACCTCTTTTCCTGTAATGCTGCATCTCAGGATTGATTGACTTTGACATCTAAATACATCAAAGCCGTGAGTGCAGCTTTTCCTGTAGTGGAGCCGTTCATAATGTTTGTTTCCCTGAATTCCCTGGAGTCTTGTAACACTAGTGATTTGGTCAGTCTTTCCCTCTCCCTTCTTCCCAAAACTCTAACCAACCAACAAATTCAAAGGTGTAAGAGAGGTGAAGGACTGACAGATGTAGCATTAAAAGCTTCATTTCCTTAATAAATCCATCTATATGAATAAAACTGGACACTGCTTTTATGCTTGTGGTTTTGTTTATATCATAGGAACTGTGCTGTTTGAAGCTCCCTGCTATAAAACCAGAACCTGCTTACCCTTTGTCTTTCTTATCTTTCACCTGTCTTCCATGGGCAGGCAGACAGAATTCCTTTCCCCTTTCCTTTTTTTTTCTTTTTACCAAAGTAAAAAGGTTTGCATTCTGATAGAGCAGAAGGGAAAAGGATAAAAAAGGTTTAAGAGAGAATTATACAAAATCAGAACAGTACTCTCTGAACAGAGAGTAACATAAGACACTGCCAGGCAGAGATGAGGCCTAGATCGTTCTGAAAAGCAACTGCCATGGATGGGAATGCAATGTAGTACAAATAACAACATTTCAGTCCATATAAGAAGCAACCACATGCTTCCCAAATACAAGGAACAAATACAGAAGTTGACAAATGAAAGTAATAAAACAGTGCAAGAGAATCTTTTTGCCCATTTTTTCCCCCCATCCACCTTTCTTCCATCCAGCCCCAAACAACATTTGCAAAGTCGTCCACTTACTCAGCAGCTCTCCTACAGGAAAACAGGCAAGGTTACCATAGTATTGTCAATTAATTTTGACATCTGCTTACTAAGATTGATCAATTATTTTTGATGTTTCTCTTCTCTGTTGTTATTTCTCAGTCTGGAAAAGGAAATAAAACAAAGCCAAAAGCACTACACATCTCCCAGTAGAAAAAAATTATGGTTCCAAGTTAGCCCCTAGGTAAAGTATTTGTCTTATGATAATGTTTCTGATGTTTGCTAATGTAAGTCAGTCCCTGTAGAGCAAAACTAACCATTATTTCACTTACACAAAATAAAGACCCATTTATTTTCACACGTTTTTAGCCTGCCCTTAAAACTGTTTCCTCAAATAATCTAATCTCTTTATGTCTGTCCAAATTAGGTCATTAAAAGCTCAGTTTGAATCTTCCATAATAGAGATGCATCGTTCACATCCAACTGCTGAAACTTTGAAACAATCTAAGTGCTTAGAATAGGTTCTGCTGACATTTGCATAAGTCATAAATTCATTGTTAATGCTGTTATAATAGCCAAACACACTTCACAATCTTTATATCATTCTACGACATTCTTTGTAATAACTCTGACTGACAGAAGCATCTGCTGCAAGTGATATACACCCAGCATAACTTGTCAAATGAATCACTGCTACAAAAGTCCAGCCATGACTACTTGCGTATAAAGCAGATATTCAGGCTTCACAGATAGCCAAAGAAGTCAGAGAGGTCTTCAATCACTTGGCCAAAAAGACAGACCAACATTCTTTTTCCAACTATTTAGTTGGAAATGTACAAGACCTGGTTCCTCACACATCTGAATTTTCAGGATTCAAAATACAACCCCTCTGAGTTGCTGCTTGCAGTGTAAGACACATTAATATATTTCACATCATCCCCAGCTCACAGGACTTGAAAAGCTTTAAATCTTAGAATGTTTATTTCACTGCAGAGTTTATTTTGCTTCTAAGAATAAAGACTAAAGATGAGTTATCAAAGACACTACTATGAAAGAATCCTCTTTAAAAAAACAGGTCTCAACCATAACAGAAACATCTTATTTCAGTGATAAGTTACAATATAAAGCATCACTGTCATTGCTAAAGCTAAGCATGAAAGAATATAGAGGAGTGAATGAGAAAGCTATGCTGATTTAAAGAAAACTCCTAATCACGTTGATTAATCACTATGTAAGCTTAGCTCCGAAGAGCCGCCCTTTCAACATTCAGGCAGAACTTCCTCTAGGTGGGGATGGATTATTAACTTTCAACCAGAAGTGAAAACATAGCCACTGTGGCTCTTCACCCAACAAAAACAACCAGTGTAAAGAAATACTTATGTTTTAACAGGTAATCAAGGAATTACCTGTATGGAAGAGATAAAGGCTCCAATAACCATTCAGAGAATGCACTCATTCACAACAAGCTTTGAAATATAAGAAATGGAAATTTGCTTCAGCCCTTGCACAGTCAGGATCTGCTTCTGGTGGCATCAAGACAAAGGATACAAGTAATCTCTTTAAAGCAAGGAAATACCAGCTCTGCAAGGCTGTCTCCTGCAGATCCTCACACACAAAGCAGATTCACCTGGGCCTCCTCTCCTCACACTCACACATGGCCATTAGCCCATCGTTCCACAGCACAAAGCAGGACAAACCCCAAATCCTCAGTTCACACAGGCAATAAATAACCAACTTTAAAATGTTATTACCAAGTTCATATGCAGAAAAGATGTATATTTGCCTTACATCACCTTCATAACTCAGTAGTACTCACATTGATGGAACAATTTATCAATTATTACCACTGAATTGTTTCTTTAGTCTGCAGCATGTACATTACTTTAACCAATATGTCTGATTCCAGCTACTCCTTAACTTCCCAAGCTAACAAGTTACTGGATTTACTTTTTCTTTAGAAATGACCAACCTTGGATTTCATTTTTAAGTAGTTCCACATTATATAGCTTAATTTCAGTACTGTATAGAGAAAACTGAACTTAAACAGAATTTAAAATAGCCAATTACTGACACTTTTAGTTTACTAAAAGTATTTTTCCACAGACAGAATCTGAATTCTCGAAGACACAGCTTCAGCAACGTACTGTTATTAGCTAGACACAAGAACACTTTGCAGCTATTTATGTCAATATATTTAATAAATAGGGTTTCAGCTTTTAAGGGGTGTTTTACAACAGAATGAAATGACACGTCCTGTCCAAGGTTATATAGCAAAATAACAGCAAAACAGTATTTTTCACAGCCAGTCTTTATACTGATACCAAAGGGGGTGGAGCAGAAAGTGACAGCCCTATAAATTAAGTCTTCTTTTCCACCACATATAGAAAAGCAAGTGTCAGGGTGCGCTTCCTTCTCCCTGATCAATGACTCTATCATCCACTTTTAAAAATGAGAAGGCAGTTTTAGCTTCACTGACCACTCACTCCTTTGCAAAAATTTGATATTGTTCGTCATTTCCCCCTCTGCAAACCTTGTCAGGAGTCAGGTATATTTCACTGTTACGTTATCCGGAATGTAACTGACTAATGCTCACTTAGCTAAAACACTCGAAGGGAGGAAGTCTGAAATGAGCAAAACACCTTCACTCTCCAAATCAACCAAAATCTGGTATTACTTTTTTGCGCCCTAGGCAGTCCCGTGAAGTACGTATGTCACTTCCATAACACTTCCCTAAGCGACACAGCTTCAGGTTGATTCCCCCTTATCTCTCAGTTCCTACCAAGTAGAGCAGCCTGTTTTCAGCAGCTAGTCAGCAGAACGAATTTCCCTTCAAGACGACTGTGTCCTGTGTTCTTAGAAGGGGGGACCAGAAGGTGAAGGAGCCTAATTCATCGTTAACCCTGCCACATACTTCCACCACACATGAACAAAATCACAGCAGACACAAGTGGGGAAGGAAAAAAAAAAAAAAAAAACAACCAAAACCCCGCAAGTGAAACGACAGGAAAAAGGGTGTAGGAAGGAGAAAAGGGGGAGCAGAGACTTACTTGAACCTGCCCTGGCAATGTTGGCACTGGTCTCCCACCCAGCCCTGGTCGCAGACACAGGTGGAGTTGACACAATGACCCGAGAAGCAAGAGATCTTGTCGCAAGACTTGGACTGGGACACCTGGGCATAAAGGGTGAGGTACAAGAAGCCGTAGAAGAGCAGCCAGCTGTTCACATCCAGGAGCGAGGAGAAGCAGCAGCCGCAGGAGGAGGGAAAGGGTCTCCAGACGCCCAGGGGCGCGGGGGCAGCTCCCGCTCTCCTCGCCGCGCTCCCCACGTCCATCCTCGCCGCCGAGGCCATGGGCCGAGCGATGGCACGGGCAGGGGCAGCTTCCCCGGAGGAGAAATAATCCAGCCACGGAGATTCAAACCCCCCGCTTCCTCCTCTCCTGTCCTCTCCTCTCCTCTCCTCCCGACCCCAGCGCTGCCTCCTCCGGCTCCTTTCAGCCCTCCGCGCCCCGTCACTGCCGCGGGGAAGCCCGGCAGCTGCAGCCCTCAGCCATGCGCCCCTTCTTCTCTTCGTCGTCCTCCTCAGGGCTCATCGCTCCCGTCTTCTTCCATGGAGGAGGAGGAGGAGGAGGAGAGCCGCCTCTTGACCTTGTGTTTTCTCCTCGCCAGATATGCCGCCCCCCCGCCGGCGCGCACGCACACCGCCCTCGATCATGTAGCCCCCCGACTCCCCCTTCTCCTTTGTAGTGCCTCTTCCCGCGGCACACACGCAGGCGGCGGCGAGGAGGAGCGGTGCGGGAGGCGGGGGCCAAGCAGCCAGATGGGAAGGGAGGGAGGGAGGGCGGCCGGGGCCGCGGAGCTGCCACTGCGCTCCGCACCGGCGGCCACGGGCAGACCGGCGGCGAGGAAGGAGCTCGGGAACTCTTTCCCCCCCACCACCCCTCTCCGTTATTAACCCTGCAGGGAAAGGAGAGGGTGGGAGAGGAGGAGGTTACCGGCCCCTCCGTGTCCCGGCTGACAGCTCCCAAGCAGCCATTTTTAAAGGCTAATTGTCATCTCGTCTCAGAGCCGCCTGCTCGCTCTTAACGCCTCCCGCCCCTCGGCGGCGGCGGCGGGAGGGGGGCAGGGGCAGGGGCAGCTTGCCCTCGCTGCGGAGCGGGGACGGCGCGCCCGGGGCAGCCGCACGCCGGCAGCTCCCTCCCACCCCCTCCCCCTGCGCCGACACGCGCCCCTCTCCCGCCCGCGCTTAAAAACCAAAGCAAGAGGGAGGCGATGGCCGTGGGCAAGCAGCCACCCGCTCCACACGGCCCGGAGGCCCCGCGGGAGGAGCGGCGGGAGGGAGCAGGGTCAGGCCCGCCCCGGCGGGCGTGCGGCAGCCCCGGGCCGGCGCTTCCCGTGGCGGGCGCCCGGCGCGCAGAGCAGCCGGCAGCTCAGGGCTGTGATGTTTCGCAGCCCTCTGCTTTCATCCTTTCCGTGCCGCTCCGCTGTTTGCCTCGGGTCCTGCAAAGTTCAGAGGCGGTTCTCTTTGAACTCGTCACGGTTAATGCTGAAAGAGATGCTGCAAGCTTGTTTTGAAATCCTTGTCTTCCCGAGATTTACTCCATCTTCCCGTTTTTGTGCTTCAAATCAAGATATTGCCTTCAGCTTACAGCCTGATGAGTGGTGACAAAAAGTTCCCAGCTTTGTCAACAGAGCAGTACCAAAGTAATCATAATAAGCTTGCCTAAAATATCCTCTTCTCTTTCCCACAAAGTGCGCCCATCTTCTTCAATTAGTCTGTAACTTGTTTTCATTTCACAATTGTTTTACAAGAAACAAGCAATGAACCTTGATGTCAAGCAATGGAGAAAATAACAGCAATTGAACCCTCTGAAACTTTCTCCTAAGGCTGAAAAACAGTATTTAGGACATTTTGTCTCCATTCCAAGAAGATAAAGTGTTTAATTTTGTTTCCTAGTACCATCTCAAAACAGATCCAATGTGATGTGTGTTAGAGTCTGAAATGAGATCCAAATCAATCCTTCTTCAGATTGTGCAGTTGTTGGAGTGTAGAAGAATTGTTTGGGATTTGGTTTAGCCTGTTTTCCCAGGCATACCGTTAAACTCTCACCTGAAATTCAGAAAAAAAAAAATCAAACTACATCAATACTATAGTAAGGAGAACAATAACATTCAGCAGTACCTATCTGTGTGAAAAAAAGGAGTCCAACCCAGATCAGGACATCAGAGAAAAAGTCTGTGCCTTAAGGACTTTACAAGTCCTGACAGAGGGAGCACCTGAAAGTGTGTGGGAAAAGCAGAGGTGAAAAGTATTTTGTCCAGTTTAATTCCAGAGAATGTCAGGAGGCCCACAAGTCACTCTCAGTCCAGGACTCTGTAAATTGTCCTCCTAACAGAGCTGAGATAGATCATTTCATTGTTCTGGATCAGACACATTTCTTAGTTATTAGACATCTCTTTGTACGTGTTTTGTAATGAATTGGTGAGTTCATGCAATGAGAGGAAATGGAAATTGTGTTGCTGCTTTATATTTTATGAATCAAAAGCTGAGGCTGAAGCCTTTGTGGAACAGTCTGCTAATTGTACAATATTACATGTGATTGAGGCTGCTGAACAACTGTCCTCTGTTAAATAACATTATGACACCAGAAACACGGTTAATAGGAGATTATAGTCCAAGGCACAACGTCAGTTCAAGACTGCTCTTGAATCCAGAAACACTTTCAGCAATAGCTTTGCTCACTGCGGCAAGGAAAGATATTCCTCCTCCACTTTCTCAATTCCTTTATACTAACCAAAAAAGTTCTAAAGCCAGCACCATCTTGTTCACAGACTGAGGGAAGATTTTGCTTCAGATCTACGGAAGTCAGCCAAATTGTTGAAATTAACATTCACAGCAAAGCTAAGACTTCAACAATCCTTTACCAGGCAAGAGATCAGTGATCAATGTGCTTTTGTCCATCAAATGTCAGCTTTCTTCTTCAGTGATTAAAAGAGATAAAATAAAACAAACAACCAAAGAAAGGAACGAAAGAAGTACAAATTTCCATGGCGTCAGCTTAAATGGCTGCTTAGGTAATTCTGTGACTTTGGAGACAAACACAAACAGGCAATCAGAAAGGAACCAGAGTGGTTGTGAGAGGTAGAAAGAATGGTATGACAGTACTTTTGCTGCATAAACAATCTTAACTAAGAAGTTAAACACAACTATAAAGGTTTCTGGATTTAGAGCAGCAAGGAAGAAACAGTGGAGAGCTAAAAAGTAACACAGTGTAAAAATGAAGGAATGCAAAGCTCTTGGCTGCTGTGTGTCACATCAATGCAGCAGATATTTCATAACCCTGGGAAGTGAATGATGTGCAAGTGCGGATATTGGTTCTCTTCTGTGCTGATTTGATGGGGGTTTTTTTGTGTCAGATGAAGTTAACAGATCTGGCTGAGAGAAGTCAGATCTGTCAAGACTTTCATCCTTACATGCGTATCTGTAAGTTTCACTTTTCTTGGAAGTGTAACATTTTACACTTTTCATCCTTCCGGTTCTTGACACAGAAATCGTTTACACTTTTCAAGTACTAATGTACTAAAATGTCTTGGATAGAATTTACAACTTAGAAGGATTTGAATAACTTACCAAAAGTTTTAAGTTACTGAATAAAAACAGATAATAAGATCACAGTCTAGAGTAGTGACATAGAAGGTTATATGAACAAAACCTTCCAAGAATATATCCATTGTAGCAGGAAAGCAAAACAGAACCAGTATAAAGGCTTCTTAGCTGTTGCTATCCAAACCTAAGCACTAGTATACAAGGAAAAAAATACTGATAACTTTGTGTTCGTTCAGCAAAACAGCTTAAAGTGTATTTAGAGATCTATACGGTCACTGTTGTAAGGGAGGATGGAGAGGATAAAGGGAAACAGCCTTCAAACACTGTTGTTCAGAATTTCTGCAAGACCCTGAGGACAACAGTACAGCAGAATCAATCCTCTCCTCCATGCCCCACACATCCCTATGCCCTCTCTGCTCTGTTGGCCCTCTCCTACAGACTGGTGTCAATTAAGTCTTGCTGCTGACAACATTTTCCTAAGGATACTCAGTCCTATTTACAATATCTAGTGCTGATGTGTTTTTGCAGTGATCATAGATAGAATCACAGAATGGTAGGTTTGGAAGGGATGTTTAGAGGTCATCTAGTCCACCCTCCCTGCAGAAGCAGGTCCACCTAGATCAGGTCACACAGGAACGTGTCCAGATGGGTTTTCAAAACCTCCAGAGAAGGAGCTTCCACACCCACCCTGGGCAGCCTGTGCCAGGGATCCCTCACATCAGCAGTAAAGAAGTTTTTCCTTAAGTGTGAGTGGAACTTTTTGTGTTCCAGCTTTTGTCCATTACCCCTAGTTCTGTCACTGGACACTACAAAGTGTTGCCTCATCCTCTTGACACCCACCTTTGAAATACTGGTAAATATTAATGAGATTTCCCCCCCCCCTCCATACTAAACAGCCCCAGTTCCTGCATCCTTTCCTCATAAAGAAGATGCTCCAGTCCCCTATCATCTTGGTGGCCCTGTGCTGGCCTCTCTCCAGAAGTTCTTTGTCCCTCTTGAGCTGGAGAGCCCAGAACTGGACACAGGACTCCAGATGANCCCAACTCTCAGGCCGGTCGAGATCCCACCGAATGGCAGCACAGCCTCTGGGGAATCAGCCAGTCCTCCCAGTTTGGTGTCATCAGGGAACTTGCTGAGGGTACACTCTGTCCCCTCATCCAGGTCATTGATGAAGATGTTGAATCTGCCTGGCCCCAGAACCAGCCCCTGTGGAACCCTACCAGCCACAGGCCTCCAACTTGACTCAGCTCCATTGTTGAGAAGAACAAAAGTGGATGAACAGAAGAGGGAGAAAAAAAAGATTACCTTTGTGGTTGACTTCTTTGTAAGGATATTAAATGAAACAAATGTTTTCTGTGCCCTTTCCTTTCTCCTTGGACAGACATTATCAGACTCATTAAGTGAAAAGGGCCAAGCTCTTCACTGCTTCCAGGCAGGGATATATGGATTTGAGTTGGCCTTATGACATATTGGTAAAACTAGCTTGTAGATTGCTGAAGTGGAGGTTATAGCTGCAGAGTGATTTGATACAGTTTCAAGAGCTGTTGTAGCTCAACACATCAGAGCAGTGTAAAGGCAGGTTTCGGTGTGCAGTTTATAGCCTTCTGGCTCAACCTTACAGGTAGAACATGAGTGTAGGCTTTCCCTTTTCTTCCCAAATATGCACCCCACACTTTGGATGGAAGACAGCATAAGGCTCTTTTACTTAAATCACATGCTAATTTTTCCTTGAATGACACTGAATCATCTGTGCTGTTCTATATAACTCTGATATTATGAAAGCCATTAGTCTTTTCCTTTAGGTAAACCAAATTTATCCCTACTCAGCAAATTCTAATGCTAACAGAAGTATGTTAGAACGTTAGAATATTCTGTTCATATTTGTCTTATCCAGTAGTTAACCAGATAAGCTTAAAGCATCAACTTTATTTGATTAAGAATAAAAGCCTTCCCTTGCCTACTCTTTTTTTTTTCCAAAAATCAGAAAGAAATAAAGAAAAATCTCTAGCATCTTTCTGAAACGAAACTTGGATAGTAAATCTTACCTTTCTTTACACCCGTGTGTGTGTTTTGCTGCAGTAGTAAGTCACATTTGTTACCATCACCTTTGATAGGTATTGGTGAGCAAACTGCCATGCAATAGACTTTAAATGCTGCAGGCAGTTTACCAAACTCAGAAAGAACTATAAAACAGAGGAGGAGAGAATTAATGACAATTTATCAAGCCCCAATATTTGGAGCAAAAAATAATGTATGGTCAGTTCTATGGTTTTTATGCATGTGTATGAGTTGAGGGATAGAATCTATTCTATGAAAGAGACAGATTTTACTGAAATGTTTGTTCCTTTGAAGAATCTTTGCATGAAGAAAACAATAATTACATAATTGCACACTTTTAAAAGAAAAATCTGGACTTTGGATCAAGAACAACAAGGTAAATTACAAATTATCTTCAGGTCCCTTTAAAGATGTAAGAGACTTCAGCAAAAGTGAAAGACAAGACAAAGCCAAGTTCTATCAGCACTGACAGCAGCATTGTTGTTATTTGAAACACCTGTCTGCTTTCAAATAAAAGATTACTGAACCAGGAAATAAAATCATGTTATGGTTCTTCATATACTTTCTGCACACAGGCTAAAAATTAAATCATAGAATGGTAGGGTTGGAAGGGACCTTTAGAGATCATCTAGTCCAACCCCACTGCCAAAGCAGGTCCCACCTAGATCAGGTCACACGGGAATAAATAGCCAAGTTCTATCTATCTATGGCTGAATCAATCTGCTGACATTAATCTTGACACTTGGTATGATCCTTTTTTTATTTTTAAATAAAACAAGTTTTTAGATGTCTTTCTACTGAATAGATGTGTAATTATATGCCAAGCTGAAACCCTGATGCATCCTTCAATATATTACAAATTACCTGGGAAACACTGACATTCCTCTTCTGCCAAGTGTATTTTTCTGCATCCATTCTGCTTCATTTCATTTTCCCTGCTATTCCTTCTGGAGTTTTTCACAATCCTCCTTAATCTTGACTGAGCTAGGGCATTTTTTCCTTGTCAGCAAAGCTCCATCTCACAATTCAACCTTTCTTACACATCATTAGTAGGTATACTGAATTTATCCAATACCCTTAATGATCCCAAAGGGACATGGCTATTAGACTTTTTTCTAGCTGAGAAAGCATTTACTTTGAGCTATTTTCTCTCATTCTTTTCTAAATAAAGAAATGATCTTTAGGATTCATCCCACTGCTGGTTTTATTTCTGTATTTGTTCTTTTTATTCATAAGTTTCAGCAAAATGATGAAAAATGTATTTGACAGAAATTAAATTCCATTGACCTTACTGGAATTTACACCCCTTCTTAAGAATTTAGCAGAGGTTTCCACATCTTTTTGGAGAAGGGAAGTTCTGGGAATCTAAATAATATTGTATAATAATATATATTAAATGATATATCTAATAAACAATATATAATACATAATAATAGTATATTGTATGCTCCAGTTTTCTCTTAACCACTGTTTTTTCCTTTGCAAGACTTGGGAAGACTGCATTTCATGTTAGTGGCTTACTGGTACTTTACCAACTTCTTCAAAGCATGACTTCCCAGTCTGTACTTTCAGATTGACAAATTTTGCCTATTTGCATAAAAAAAAGTGGTAAAACATTTAGTTAGTGTTCAATCAAGAGTACAATCAGTATTTTGATTAACACAATTTCTGCCTTTATATTTATAACATGCTTCAGCTCCCTTGGATTGATATTGCCCAGTCTTAGTGATTCTATTTAAATATAATCTCTTTAAAGCTCTTTTCTGCCCTTTGATTTGCATAAAATTGGCAAAAAAAAAGACAGGCTGTGCATGCATCGATCCCCATCTTGTCTACTATACAAATGTCAAAAAAGAATTGAATAGATTAAATTTTCCCTCAGTGTTAATGTCAAAACAGACATTATACACCAGGAATCCAACTGGCATATTGTATTAATTCAATGAAATTATTTTCAGTAATTTGAAGATATAATTCTCATGCATAAATACATTTTTTTTCAAGCACATAAGCAGTTATCTTATTAGTTTAAGACATTATTTTCCATATCTTCAAATTGAAATAAAGGTAGAAGTAATCATTATTAAAAATCACTTTATTTCCCTGAAGTGATAAGATTTAACATGGATCTCTAAAGGTCGCTTCCAACTCCTACCATTCTATGATTCTATGATATGAACATTGCCACAAAATAAGAAAATACCTTCACATCTCCAGTTTATGTACTGGGGCACTGGTGTTACTGCAGGTATGACATGAGTGAGGCTGAAGGAGTAGAGATGCTGACTATATCCATGCTCACAGCCAGTCATGATGGTCCAAATGTCTATAAGAATAGCTGAAGAACACTTTCTTCCCAGCCTGGCAGGTTGCTCTTCCTGAGCAAGGCTTTGATGTAGTTTTAAAAAGTGCCAGGGAAAAAATATCTGCAGGCATCAACTCCTCTCCTTTTCAGATTATATATTTGGATTATCTGTGGTTAAAGCCAAGGTGGGGAGGAGAGAGTGGAGAAAAAGCAAAAAATGCAAGAAGAAAAGGGGAATCCAAAGTGAGAGGTCAGACATCTGAGGTATAGATGCACAAATACTGCAGTCTGAGATATAAAGTGCTAGACTTTATGGTCCTAATACCCCAGTGTGAGCTAACTGGCATTGCAGAGGTGTGGTTGGGTAAACAGCAATTCTGGAATGTAGTTGTGGAAGTGCATAGCCCATTCTAGAACAGATGTAGGCAAAGTCAGGTGGTATGGCTTGTGAAAGGCATGTTTACTTCTCCTGAAGTCTAGGAAAAAGTGACAGAAGATTTGCTGAATACCAGTTGAAATATGGAAGAAAAATAAATGAGTAAAGTACACATAATGACAGATTTAAACCAAAGGTTTAAATCAGGATGCTTTTTCAACAGAGCAACTCTTGGAGGTGTCCAAGGGGCAGAAACTGGAAAGACCTAGATGGCAGGACATAATGTTTAGATGGGAGTACAACTATCTGAGGCTCAATTTGAAAAAGCAGTAAGGCAGGACGTAGATTGTCTATTCACTTCTTCAAATGTGCTAGGGACTGCTTTTTTCTTTTATGAAGTGGAGGAAATTACACAGAAAGTAGCTATTTGAGATTTAATTCAAATTCTTTGGGAGGAAGTGGTTGAGAATCTTAAAGTGGAAGTTAATTCAAGTGAAAAAAGATCATAAAAATGATAAGTCTTCCATTCTTCTTTTAAACTGCAAATAACAAAATAAGGGTAATGGACTTCAAATAGCTCAGGGAAATGCAAGTGTCTGAGAACTGATAAGGAAAAAAAGGAATGCCAGAGATAAAGGCACAACAGCAAATTATCTTAACATGGGGGGCAAGATTAGAAGCACATCAAAAATTAATATGATTGCATCAAGAACTCTTTAACAATCTGAAAATCTAAACAAAATATAAAATAAAGACAAAAGGACACACATATGATGATAAGTAAAAGAAATAGCACAAGCGAGCCAGAATAGAATAAAAAAATGCTGAAACACAGAATGAGTCACAAGTGGCACGATAATATTCATATTTAGTTCAAATGGGACAAATCTGTGCTTGAAACAGTAATAACTCCTGTACTGCTTTGTATCAGAAGACTGCTGTTTTCCACAAAGACCACCCTACATTACAATGGCTTGTCAAGCGGTTTCGACCTGTTTTCCCGTCCAAATTCTCTATTTCATACTGATGTTGCACTTCTTTAACTCCTCTGAAAGCAATTTCTAAAGCTTGAATCAAAGACAGATGGTGGGTTTTCATTTTCTCAGGTGTCTCTCCCAGCCACGTTGCCTTTAACTGTCCACTGTCATTAAGGGACAAGGCATGACTCTGGCCACTGAAATGAATTCTATATATTACAGTTGTTGCACATAGTTACATTAAATATTAAAACGATGTTCAGAACAAGGTTATGAAAACTGATTTTTTTTACTATGTCTCATGGAGCTGATCTGTGACTTCATTGTTGCAAAGTTATCAGCTGTGCATCAGTATCAAGACTGAGAACCCCTCATCAAAGGTAATGCTCTGCATGGGTTATACCACTAGCTACAAATAATTTTGTTATCTTATGTAGTCAAATAGCTTCAGTTTATAAGAAATTCTGAGAATAAGGAAGTTTAATAAAATCTCAGTGAAGAAAAATGGGGAAGTAGGATACTCACACTTCTTTACACAGCACTATAATTAAGTTGACTGTATGTAGCGCTTGTGTATTTTCTCCCATTCCCTCATTTATCAAGACTATGGGTAGATTGCTTTGGCTTCTACCAAAAAACAAGACAAAAATCATGTTTTGGTTGGAGCCACTTTCCATCTGTTTCAATAATTACAGTATGTAAGTTCACTGACAAAAATAATTTGTAATAACATTCATCTAGATAATTTACTGACTGAAGAGATACCATTGTGTCAGATGAGTTACAAAGTTTTCACTTAATTTTTCATTCTGTCCTTGCCTGTTTGCTTGCTTTGTTGTTTATATCAACCTGAATACTCTTCTTCCATAATTTCCAAATTTGTCTCTTCCATCTTGGATCTAGAAAAAAAATAGAGATTTCTTTTTTAATTAATCTGAGAGTAGCTGGAAGTAATTCTAAACCGAAGGAAATGATACAAAATACTCCTCATTTTTACTTGAGAATTTTGGAGTGCACCCTCTTAAAGCAAAGTGTAGCATAGTAAAACAGATCTTATAGATCTCTCTTGACAATTGAGACCAAAATACCATGCTTATGATATTTGAACAAGAAGTTCAATGAGTTCATGAGGGTTCATGAGGTTTTGTTTAACAGACCAATCTACCTTTATTTTTAAATTGGATTTTAAAATACATTCTCTTCAATGTATTGCTCTCTTGTTTCTCATTATCTGAATCACTTTTCTTATTAAAAAAAAACCAAAACACAAAACCAAAACTACACAGAAAATAACCTGGATTCATTTTTGTTAATTAGCTTTTCAGTTGTTAGCTTTCATGGTTCTAGCAAAGGAGCACAGTACAGAGATCTCATGTAAAGAATAGGGCCAGCGTTTATGCCTTAGAAAAGGACACTGTATTGTTACCTATGTCACCCATCAGGCTATGTTAGTCTGACGTGGTCCTGTCAGAACATGCTTGTGCACACACAGGCACAGAGCAGCACACTTTTAAAATGTTTTGATTGCTCAGAGTTGGGGGTTTTTTTGTTCACATACCCTCCCTCCCCTACACACACACTTCATTCTGGAATAAGCTGCCTAGATGAAAAGGAAAGATCTTGGGGTTACTTCCTCAGCTGAAATGGACTATCTTCAGTAAGGCACCAAAAATGCCTCACAGAAAAAGGCTGTTTGACTTCCAGGGTTGTGTATGAACACCTGCCAAATATAAAATGAATGCCAGTTTTATAAACAGTAGACAGTATGGAAGTTTCCTGTGGGTATTTTGGGCAAAAAAATATGAATGCTTATATCTCTTCAGAAATTGTCAGAAAACTATAGCAACAGAATGACAGCATTCCATGTAAAGAATGAGTTTAGACTCTGAGCTTTCACAGGTTTCTGTGGTCTGCAATTAAGGAGAATAAACTCAGGAATTACAGTCTGGGCCTCAAGGGAAAAGATTTTATGTGCTTTTGATGCCTGTTTGCCTTTTAACTGGAGAAAAACTCTGGTAGTACAATTAGCTGCCTATAGCAAAGAAGGCAGAAACATCTCGGCGGGTGATAGTAACAGTTCACAGCTGAGGATTTCCAAAAGTAGCAAAGCACCGTGACCTTCAGCACTGATTAACTTCCAAGCAGCTCTCACTGTTTTGACCTTCAGGGGCAGCATAAAAACAGAGGTGATGAAATGAAAATTGGAGAAAAAATAAAAGTATCTTCGTGGGTAGTTGCATCAAAAGGAAGATGAACGTTAAAAAGACAAACCTTACCTGAGCATGGAAGTGTCATGACATCCATTTTAGCATGCCTTGACCTAAATCTGAGAAATGCTTGAGCCAGGCTGGGGTCCCTCCAAGAGAAGACCTTCCTCCCAGGAAATTCATTTGTAAAATCTAACAGAAAATCTGTAAGAAACTACTACTTTGTATTTGTGTCTT